>NJDC01004603.1:131872-184819 GCA_002245475.1 Calephelis virginiensis
TTTACTCTTTTGTTGTTACATGTTTATTAAAAATTAATATGACGATATAGGTGGACCTATATAAATTTGTTCAAGATAGGTAGGTACGAGCAATGGTTATTGAGATATATTTAATAATGCATATTTTACCTACATATTTTGATGTCGATATGTACACGTGGGTAGATTAATCATTATAATGATAAACACATATCTCACATTAACATTATGGCTAGTTAGGTACGTACGTACTTGAAATCTATATATTAATACGTGATGCCAAAACTTTGGACTCCTTTTTACAAAAACAGCGCGGACGCAGGAGCATAAAATTTGGCACACTTATGTATAGGAATAGTGCAGAACGCTAATAAGTATTTTTCAATAATAATGCTTATAAAGTACATTAAATCAATAAATAAAACGTTACTACCATGCATTTGAAACACACAAACAAATATATTAATTATAACGATAAAAGATCACAGATGGCGCATTAAAATGTTGGTCTTGAGAAATGAAGATGGCGTTCTTATCAACAAGATATTTAAATTTATTATGGTGGAATTTCGATCAACGGGCTAACACTATCTAATAATATGTAAAAAGTGCTAAAACGTATACAAAAACTAAAATTTAAAATCAGTCTAGCAGTTCTCGAGTAATATATGTAACAAATAACAAACATCGTATAAGGCGAGCATAGGCTTACCGTCACTAGCACCGTGACATCTGACTAGGTGGTAGAGTTTCGCAGCGACTCGCCCGTATTGGTACCATCGCCTTACCTATTCCTGCCGCCGTAACGTCAGTGCTTGCCGTTGACGTGTTCCGGTTCGGAGGGTATGGTAGCCGGTAAACTTGCTTTTGCTCGAGGCCTAACATCCCTGCCTCAGTTTGGCAACGCACCATTACCACCTGTGGTGACTATAGGCGGCGTGAATTTCTTACCATCAGGAAATTCGTTTGCATGTTTGCCTTCCAATATCATAAAAAATACAACTCTGTTTTAAGTAAGTACTTATAAAAAACCAATATTAGTCACGTGAAAAATCAGCAATTATAAAAAACTAGCGGCCCGCCCCGGCTTCGCACGGGTATAAAATATACATATAAACCTTCCTCTTTAATCACTTTGTCTATTAAAAAACGCATTAAAATCCGTTGCGTAGTTTTCAAGATTTAAGCATACAAAGGAACAGAGGAAGCGACTTTGTTTTATGCTATGTAGTGATATTTCAAGTAACATTGATTAAAATTATCCAAAAAAGGTTTTGTAAAGAATATTCCAGAACTCTCATTCTACCTGCGTTGTAAATATCCGGGCCATGCTAACTGCGTATTTACCAATCTTCGGAAACATTGGTGTGGGTGTAATACGCTTGCGTCCACCCCTATATAGGTCAGGGGAAGCAGGGGTGGCAGGGATACGTGGGCGCTCGTACCTCTATCGACCGACTCCAACATCCCCAATCCCGCCCACAGATAAAAAATATATTGTTGCTCTTAGTTTAACATGGATACAAGCGGACTTTGTTAAGCCATTTTGATTTTAGATATCCGCTTTTTGAACTCAATTGGTAGTTTTTCTTGTACGTTTATAGCTATGTTTTTATCCGGGTGTTAGTCAAGGGTCACTTTTTCTAGCGCATTATGTATGTAGCTATACATTATGGATGCAAATTTATTATTTATTTATGCTAAACCCTGTATAATTTCTCATATTTTTCAATTTTCTTTACCGATTTATAAATTTAGATATTTATGTAATTCAAATATATCGGTAGGCAAATAACTACACATAGGTTCAACATAATATTAAAAACATGGCGGCCTTAGATACTATTTTTAACTTTTTTTTTCTGTTGCAATATGGGTATTTGGTACAATCGGTACAGTTCTATCTTTTTAACAGACAAAAAAGAGGAGGTTTGTATGTTTGCTACGATTACGAGATAACTCCCCAGATATTTTTCAAGTTTTCGAGTAACACTTAGTAAGTGCATATTTTTTGTTCAATAAAATAAAATGATTAGAGTCGGTTTTTTGCGGTGTTAATGCACTTAAATTGTATATATAAAATTTTAAAATAGAACCTTTAATAGACGCCATATTATTTATTATTTACTAGTGGACGCCCATTGGTCTAAATTCGACCATAATAAATTTTAATATCTTGTTGTATTTCCCTGAAGATGTAGGCAGAGGCACAACCAGGGCACCCACGACTAGCCGAAGACACTTAGTCCCACAATGTGATAGGTGGCAAGCCCATCGCCCATCCCATTCCGAGCAACATTTTTTTATTATAAAATTGGAAATACCACATTTTCTTTTTGTTGCCCGACCCGGGATTCGAACCCGGGACTATATGAAGTCAAGTCCGACACTTGAACCGCTAGACAACAGAGGCGAATCCTTGTCAATATCAAAAATTTAATCGTATATGTGTCTATTTATGTTCCGTTTTCATATCAAAACGGCTATATCATTTAAAATATTTTATCAGGTTCGAAAAGCACCTTTGGAAATCAATTAAGCTTAGAAAAAAGGACGAGTTGATTATATGTTCAAATCCGACGTGTTTTTGTATGTATTCCATTTATCCGCCATTTCTAAACCAGATTATTTTTTTTATTTCAATGAAAGAGAGTACTTTCGAAGTACTTCCAGTGTCACCAAGTTTAGATCTGATGATAGTATCCCAGGGTAAACAAGGAAATAATTATTGCAATCGAAGTCTTCAATAAATTACGCGTCTCGTTGTTTGTCCGCGATGTGATCCAACTTGAAATACAGGATATAATATTACATCTCAGTTGACCACGGACGAAGCCGCTGATAACAACTAGTTACAGTATAGAATTAACAATTTACATATTGACTAGTGGTAGTTTGGCAGCTCGCCAGGATTGGATTTGACCGCCTTACATATTCCTGCCGCCATAACGTCAGTGCTCACCATCAATGTGTTCCGATTTGGAGAATAAGGTAGCTAGTAAACTTACCTTTGCTCAAGGTCTAACAACCCGGCCTCAGGTTGGCAACGCACCATTACCACCTTTGATGTATATAGGCGGCGTGAATTTCCTACCATCAGGAAATCCGTCTGTTTGTTTGCCTTCCAATACCATAAAAACCTGTGTTGTCGGGATGTGACAACTCCATAGTTCACCAGTAATATTTTAATTATATAACCTACTGGATTATTCTCCATCCATCTCCTTGTTTGCATTCCAATGCCATAAAAATAAAAAAAGTAAAAGGAAGTACTGTAGAGTGTAGTCTACCAATGTACTGTCTAAACGGGTATTTAAAAAACTTCAATGAGCAATATCAAGTGGCTAAAGCAACGGGTAAAAGCTAGCACGTTTATGGCAATGAAGCTATTATATTTTACATAACAACAGCAGCACGCTAAGTCACCGTTCAAATACGTATACTATGTATAAACTTAACGACCTCCAAAATCTGAACTCATGCTGTGTCCGCATGTGCGCGTTTTTTGCAGTCGCCATTACTAACCAGTCACTTGAAACTTCGACTAACAAGAGCTCAATACACTTGAAACAAATACTAATACAGATAGTCATTTCCGTCGCGAACAACACTGCGAAAATACCATAATATTATTACGTGAATCTAAAACTTTGGACCCCTTTTTACGAAAATTGCGAGGACGAAGGAGTACGAAATTTGAAACACTTATAGTTTATTTGTAGAAGTGCAGAATTTATTTTAAAGTAATTTATGATCGCAAGATATAGGAGATACACTGCACCATTATTAAACACCTCCATTATGTATATCACATCTCTAGATAGAGGTGCGCATGTCTGTCTAAAGTTAAAAGGCTTGAAAACATATTCGAGCAGATAAAAAACAAAAAGATTTGAACAACACGTATAGGAGTAGGGGGGTCAGAAACTTTCAAAAACAAAATCATCTATGTTCTTTGTCAATTGCGGCAAACAGTTTAACTGACATATTTCTGTCATCGGAAACATATTCGGCAAATAAACTATCAATATTTGATGAGCTCGCCTATGCTAATTGTTTTTGTAGCTTATAGACGCGCAACGCACCGCTAAAAAAACCTCTCATGTCCTTCTTTACTCTCCACTATTTAATCGACAAAAGTCCAATAGGTTACCATGACGCTGGAGTAACTATACATTCAGCATCGCTAGCTCCTCTACTATAAAATCTACCAACGGATCACGGATCACAGGCAGCAAAAACTTAGAAGATCCGGCGAAAAAAAATAATGGGCTTGTCTCTTTTCTTCATTTTGAAATGTGAAACCACCATGTAGGAACGAAGTTTCTTTGGCTGATGTAGAATCGACACAATTCATGAGTATATACTATGCATTGGAGGGGCGGAGTGGTAATAGAGAGAGAAGGGATGAGAGAACGAAAAGAAAGCTAAAAAGAGAAAGGTATTATACACTACTTGCTTGTGTATACGACTGTCGCGCCTGCGAACGTCTCATTTTACAGTTTATTCCACGGCCTTTTTTTACGGTTTTACTTTCACATTTTTTTCAGTTCGGTGGCGCAGTAACTGTTACACCTACGCACGTCTCATTTAACGGTTTTATTCCACGGACCTTTTCTTACGGTTTTTACTATAATATTTTTTTCAGTGCGGTTGCGTAGCAAAATCCCTATCTCAATCAATCCCAAGCCTGCCGTAAGAAACTTTGTTCCAATACAAATAAAGTAGGAATAATAATATTATCAAGAGACTGTTAAGAAGAGTACCTAATCAACCCTGACGTATACATATTAAGATTTATTTGGTCTTATACCAAATAGATATGTAATAGAATTTGTATTAGCTAAAAAGTAAATGTTGAAATTACGTATTTTAATACTACGATTTTAAATGGGAACTTAAAAATACGATTAAAAGTTTTCCAGGAACAAACGTTTATGGCAACGTTTGTCTCTTACCATCCGGAAAGCTACGAGCTTGTTTGCTTGTTCGTTATATAAATAAAACAATACTTCACAAACTTTCAATTCCAAATATTTTAATATCGGTTCCAAAATGACGTGCAAATCAATTAACATAATCATACAAAAATAACATACATAAAAAATATAGCAGTCGATTTTCCTTTTTTAAAAATCGTTTAAAAAATGTCATATAGCGGTCTTTAATTTTTATTTCTTAGCATTAACTGAGTCGTAAATACTTGAGATGGCAAAAAATATGAATAACACGTTTGATAACTTTGGCATTGAAAAATATAAGTAGGGAAGGCTTCGATTTGCCTACATCTTGACTATTTTTAATATACGTAAACAGTTTTTATTTTTAACTATTTTTGAAATGAGGTTTCACTTGCTTCTTGTGCTAGTTATAGCTGTCTCTTTTATCTGTACTGTCATTTTTTGCTCTAAATAGAGTAACTATTTAATATAATATAATAAAAATGGTTGAAAACCATGATTCTATATTACTACTGTTGAAAATAACGGTATAATAATATATAATAAATATAATAATATAATAAAATTATAATATAATATATATAATATAATAATTATGAGAAGGTAATAATATTGCCCAGATAAAAAAAATAAAATTTGACGATACGAATCTGAATCCTCGGTAGCTCGAATTGAATGATTAGACCATTCGTCAGGAAAAGATGAAAGAGTGTAGGTTCAACTCCTGTTTGAGATATTTTTGAAGTGAAAACTTCTTTAGCGGCGTTACGCACTTTTTTTGGAATGGGTAAAAACTCCTAAACTCACGTCAGATCGTCACAGACGATGCAGGAAGCATGCGCGAATAAGACGGCGCAAGATCTAAAATAAAACGTAGATTCATTGCTGTTTTTGTATTGCTTAGATATTTCCGAAGAGTATAGGATTCGTAATGGATAATACGCCGCAATATACCTACCATTACATTCTCACAAGACAACATGATAGCAAATACGTATAATATCATCAGACATTGCTCTATTTGTTCAATCTTGAAAATAAGTTTTATGTGTAGATGAGCAATGTTCGTTATACAGATAATATTACGACGCTCCTAGCCGTCACGTAGTCTGACTTTAGCGTGTTTTTGTCAAGCCAAACGCAGGTTATTGATATGAAAATAATATTTTTGCATAGTAGTACTTTCTGATAATTAAAGCAATTCGTGCAAAATTATTTCCTAAACGTTCCTAAATATCAAAAATGCACACAGTTAATATTAAAGTTTTCATTTCTGCCGGCACTCCCGGAGTGCAGTCCGTCTTTCTTTTATATTTCTCCCGAGTTGATCTAAGTTTCCCTTGTACAATGAGGTGTGTATACAGCTCATACGAGGTGAGCAAAGGTTACATGAGGCACTACCAATCAGAATCAGAAAAAGCTTTACTCACATGGACCATACAAGTGGTTCTAGTGCGCGTCGACATTTTTTTAAACTACCTACCACCGGATCGGAATCGCGGCCACATACTGAGAAAATCCGGCGAAAGAAACTCAGCGGGTTTATATTTTTTCAATACTATTCGTAACAGTAATATTATGAGGTAGAAAAAAAATACAAATTACAATCTTAATTTAATTTACATAAAAAGTATAACAAAGTACAATAAATTACCTTACACATTGCAGTGCGAGATTAATAGCTCTATCTCCAAGCATGTTCGTCTTCCAAATACTCTAAAACCTTATAATAAGTAGCCTTTCTTACATAATTTTGCTCTTATACATTTTTAAAGGTAAATCTCTAATAACAACAGGAAGCTTATTGTAGAAACGTATCTATACATTGACCCATTAAGGATTTACTAATTTCATGGATGAGTTTTGTTTACTAGATTATTTTTATTTCTCGTATTTACATATTAAAGTTTGAAAGAGTTTAAATTACTACCATGTCCCGTAGGTAGTAATCCTATTAATATTATAAATGCGAAAGTTTGTAAGTATGGATGTATGGATGTTTGTTACTCTTTCACGCTCGAATGGCTGAACGGATTTGTCTGAAATTTGGAAGACAGATAGATTGTGACCTGGATTAACATATAGGCTATTTTAAATCCCGATCGCACACCGGGTTTCTGTGAAAACGCGGGTGAAGCCGCAGGTATCAGCTAGTTTTAAATATTTCAAACTTTAAAATCGCCTCCGTGGTCTAGCGGTTCAGTTGTTGTATTTGACTGCATGAGGTCCCGGGTTCGATTCCCGGGTCGGGCAACAAAAAGAAAATTGGTTTTCTAATTTTCTAATAAAAAAACGTTGCTCGAGATTGGATATGTGCCTGGTTGGCGATAGGCTTGCTATCTATCACATTGTGGGACTTATTGTCTTCGGCTAGTTGTGGGGTAGGAAGGTGAGGTAGGAAGAGGCACAACCCGGGCAGAGTTGTGCCTCTTCCTACCTCTTTCGAGATATGGGAAAGATACCTTTTTAAAAAATATACAAACTATTGGAAATGGGCCATCTGAAGAACTCGGTTACCTTAGGCGCAAGTACCTTACTTCCTCAAGTCCTAGAAAGTAAAATTTTATTATTTAATTATGTCAAGAGTCTCCGAAACCGGCGTGTTTGTATGAAAAGGGTAATGAATGTAAAGGAAGCCAGACAGATTTGTCAGCATCGTGAGGTCTTACACTCGATACTCTCTGCCTATCCCGTAAGGGATTTGGCGTGACGATATGTATGTATGCAATAATTTCAAAATTGTGTAAACCTGATTAAGTAAGGGTTAATAGAGCTAGCGACTAGATTTACGAACTTTTTTATATTTTATCTCGTGTTGGTCCGGACTCCTTTGCAGAATCGACCACCTGCCTGTCTGCCAGGCAGCTCGTAAAAGGCGAGCATAGGCTTACCATCACTAACACCGTGACATCTAACTAGGTGTAAGAGTTTATCTGACCAGGTAGCAACCTGGTCAGATAAACACCAGACGACAGGAATAGGTAACTACCTATTCCTGTCATCTTAACGTTATGAAGTGTTTATAGGGTCAGGCAGCCGGTAAACTTACTTTTGCTCGAGGCCTAACATCCCGGCCTCAGGCAACGCACCATTACCACCTTTGGTGTCTCTAGGCGGCGTGAATTTCTTACCATCAGGAAATCCGTCTGCTTGTTTGCCTTCCAATATCATAAAAAATATATACTGCAGCCGTTTTAGCAACATTTTACATGGAAGTGTTTTTGAATATGTTTTTAACGAGTTTACTTGATTAATTCCTTGAATAAACAAACATATGCACTTGCAATATGTCCTTTGCAATTTGCTCCCCGTGTTTGCAACATCATGTAAATTGTTAAATCATGGTCTTTGTCGGGGAAGTAGGTTTAATAATTCACATCGAGCGATGCTTCCGTCAATGATTTTAACTTAGTTTACTTAATAATTAGTGTTACTTAAAAATTAGTATTACTTAAATTAGTATTACTTAATAATATTACTTAAAAAATAGTATTACTTTAATTAGTATTACTTAAAAATTAGCTGACGCGACAAACGTTGTCCTGTCTTAACTTTTTTTATGATATTGGAAGGCAAACAAGCAGACGGATTTCCTGATGGTAAGAAATTCACGCTGCCTAGAGACATTTTAGTAACTACACCACAACAAAATATTCAACTACTTAGCATATACATATTGTTCTATATTGTTGGTTGTCTGTAAGAAATCGCATTTTTGTGATAACACCGCCTCTTGTACTGTAACTTTAATTTTAAGTTCTTGTTGATGGTGTACAATAAATAATATTTGTAACATTTTTAATTATTTATACGGGATACTCATGATTTCTTTTTATTTTATTTGTCTTCTTTTTATTTTATTTAAAAAGAGATCGTGAGTATCCCGTATAAATAATTAAAAATGTTATTAATTCGCGACGATTTAAGTTTAAAATCCTAAATAATATTTGTATTGTATTATATGTATTGTAGTAATGGTGCGTTGCCAAACTAATGCCGGGATGTTAGGCCTGGTGCAAAAGTAAGTTTACCGGCTACTTTACCCTCCAAACCGGAACACGTCATGACGTTATGGCGGCAGGAATAGGTAAGGCGATGGTACCAATCAGGGTGAGTCTCTGCGAAACTCTACCACCTAGTCAGATGTTAGGGTGTTAGTGACGGTAAGCCTATGTTCGCCTTTAACGAGCTGCCTGGCACAGGAAGGTAAACGGTCTATTCTGCAAAAGAGCACGGACCTACAAGGGGAACTACTGACAGTTACTTAAATTTTAAGTTTTCCTTATTTTTTTAATGATCTGCTAAACTTACACTAAATGTTTCTTTCATAAGAAACTTCTCTTGCCAATTATTAGTTAACATAATTAAACACTGTGAAACTGCAAAAACCTAAAACCTATTTTTGGTCATATGTACACGCGAATTAATAATTATTTTTTAAAGATATTTGATTATTAAATGATCTATGTTCAATTGATTTGACATTTCAACACCTAACCCCCAGTAGAATAGCATTAAAGGAATCCAACCCTTATTGTGTAAGAGGAAAGAGCGAAATTCCCAATGTAGCAATATCCGCTTAGGCCGTGTAGGGGTACAGCGCTCAGCTGTGTCGGGGTGGAACGCGCGCTTATTGATTTCATCAAGGGCAAGGGCACCCACGCCCGGATAAATTTGTCAGAAGCCTTGAAACTTCAACATAAACTCTTCTTCTACTTCTTTCTTTAGGTTTTGGCCTTCACGTTAGTATTTTGCCATTAGTCAAGTACAAATTTTCATTAAATTTTATATCAATTTTAATCAAATATTTTTAGTTAGTAGTAAAAATTAGTCATCAGTCATAAGTCGTCAGTAAGTCATGCCAGGCTCTCGGGTAAAGCGGTGGCCAATTACTCAAGCTCATGTAATGAGATTTGGCGGCAACGAGGAAATACACGATACGCTAATTTCTTCATGATTATTTCATTTGTGCACTTTCACTGAACAAAATTGTACAAAATGCCACCAAAATTGACTAATTTCGCTCAATATCAACACGAAATTCAATAATTATGAAAAAACTTCGACCATCTTTCTCTCGATGGCGCCAAAACGAACATAAACTTTACTCTGCATTTCCAAAGATGTTATACAGATAAAAAATATAATTACGCTATAAAAGAGCAAATCGTAATTTTATAGACAAAAAATATTTTAAGGCTGTAAAAAAGTAAATTATAATTTTCGGATAAAACATATTATAATAAGACTACTGAAGAGCGAGTTTTAATTTTCAGATAACAAACATAATAAGGCTGTAAAATGTTAAATTATAACTTTCAGGTAAATAATATAATAAGGCTGTTGAAGAGTGAATTGTAATTTTACAGATAAAAATATAGTAAGGCTGTTTAATAATTAATTGTATTTTTACAGATACAAAATATAGTAAGGGTGCAAAAGAGTGAAGTTTTACAGATAAAAATATTTATTTTTTATTTTATACATAAAAAAAGGCAGGCGAGTAAAACTTCAACAATTTCAAAAATTTATGTCTGCGAAATACAATTAAAACACATTAATCAATTGTTTATTTTTTATTATTCTATTATTCAAAAATAGGGAAATTAATATCTCTATAATTGATTATAATTCATTAATTTGGAAAAATATTTCAATAACTTAAACCAACTCGGCATTATAAAAATGCATACTCATTTCTTTTCACTGAAAATCTCCGATCTATCTTGATTAATGTTAATAAAACATAATATTTAAGGCCCTATTTTTTATAATTAAAAATAAAAGTTTGTACTTGAAAGCGAGGTTTATCCTAATTATTTTTTTATATATTATAATGAGATGACCCGGCTTAAATTCATTATTTTTTGTCATCAATTCAGGCACTTATTGATATCCAAAAGGGTTCAACCGAATCTGCCTAGCCGTTTAGAAAGAGTCACGTGACAAACATATGTACGAATATGTAAGAATTAAACCTCAGTACTTATACAAAACCGTTTTTTAAATATCTTCAATAAATGGTAAGATTATAATTACTACAGCTAGCGGTCCGGCGTCGGATTTTACTTCTTAAGGTCCTCTGGTTGTGTCTCGTTCTACCTTCTAGAAGGTATGAGCGTGAAGATATATTTTTTTTTAACTATAAAAGGCTCCATAAAATATATGTTTTAATTAGAACAAAAATTCTGTTTCGCCTACATTTCGTGCGGACGGATAAGTTAGTTATACGAAGTCTTTCCTGACTCAGTTTCCCTGGAAGCTATGACGTCAAAGGTTTCAAGGACCGAATGAAATTTATATCTAGAAACCGCCATTTTGTTAAGTTGTGATGGAGTATGAAGCAACTCCTGATTGTTACTACCACCTTACGTATTCCTGCCACCATAGCGACAGTGTTTGGCATTATCGTGTTTTGGTTTGGAAGGAGGAGTAGCCGTTAGACTTACATATTATCAAAGACAATATAACGGTATAAAATTTACGGTAGACAGGGTTAAATTTAATTATAGTTTTTAAATGTTTTGTTAATAATTATTAACAAAATATATAACCAATATACTATATATAATATACTAGTTATAAATATAAATAATTAGCATAAAATTTAAAGCATAGTTCATTAAATATTATTTTTTAATAAATGTTAAAATATTTGCACACCAAAATCTGGTAGAATATGTTGATATACTTAAATATTTTTGTAACATCTCATTTACACATATTCCGCAAATAAATAATTTTCTTCTTCTTCTTCTATTTACTAATCTCTGATATTATACATAACATCTCGCAACATGACAGCGGCACCCATAGCATCTATGTTGTCTATAGGCCACGGCTGTCCCTTACAGAAGAGGCGTGTGTTTATTCTGTGTCTTCTAAAAAACAATGAACGCGCTGTTTTAGGAAAATCATTAAGGAAACAGTCTTCAGTGAAATAATATGGATTTTAATTGGATCCCAAATTGGTATTTTTCGGGAAAGTAAAAATAAGTGACAATAGGTATCCTAGTTTTAACCTACTGAAAAAATGAAGAGGTTCCCGACAGTTATCGACAGTTTGTTTTTTTGTGTTTATTTCGCGATTACTGGCCTAATAATGAATGGATTTATAGGACCAACTTGGGATCATGACCTACCTTCAAAAAGGAAGCATTAAAACCAGAATCGCTTAACAAACTTAAAAAATGTGCAGTTAAATTGATAACCTTTTCTTTTTACCCACTTAAAAGTTTGGAGGTTGTTATTTCCTTCCCCAAAAAACAATTAGTGCCCCGTCATGAAAGATGGCCTTTTAAACAGTTATGCAATAACTGTTCCATCTAATTACATTAAACATAGACAACTCTTCATAAAGTCGCAAGTACAACCCGTAGTATACATATAGCAGTATTACGTATCAGTCGGTTAACACAGGCCTGGTGCCTGGGCGAGCTGTGAGCGTGGCAATGAAGATCAGCGCGCATGCTCTGCCGCCATCGATTCCCAAACTTCACAGCCCAACCACCCACCTCCCTGTGATGCTATATCATCCGTATAATACATTTTGTAACTCAATGAAGTTACCATTTCATTTCAGGAATAGATTATATAGATCAGTGCTGTGATTTAAAATGACAATGCACTTTTTTATTTAATTTTTTGTTTAATCAAGAACAGTTTTAACACAACTTAATATGTTAAGTTTTATAAAATCTAATCTAAAATATTTATAATTAATAACTGTTTCTTTTTACAATGTAAAACACAATAAGTTGTAAATCTTAACAAACAATACCATTTAAGCAATATTTTAAAATAAAAATGTATTTACTTACGTATTTATTTTAAATTAAAACAATTAAAATTAAAACATTACAGTAAACATACATTACATTAATAGCAAAGTATTGGTACATACCTAACTAAATTATTTAAAGATTAAAATAATATATTTTGTTATCTAATATTATGTAACATTATTTCTGCTATTATGAAATACATAATGTGGTCTAGCGGTTCACATTCACATCACATTGTGGGACTTAGTGTTTTCAGCTAGTCGTGGGTTGTGCCTCTGCCAACTTGCGCGGGGATATGGGCTTGAAGATACATTACCGACTACACTACTTCTGAGCCGGAAAATTACACTGTCAATATGATAGCAGGAATAGGTAGGGCGGTGGATGTCTATACCTGGGCATATTGCTGTGTAGCAAATTGCCAGTGGTTTTGATAACCTTTGTGTTTCGCCTTTGTATTTTGCCTGCCAGCAGTACGTAAGAGACGAACTCTTACGTATTGCGGCAGGCACCTATTATACATCTATTTATGCATAAAATCGTAAGAGTATGTCAACAACATCGTAACCAGAGTAGACACGACAAAGGTGAGCAGTGTAGTTGTGACAGTAGAATTTAAATGGCGATTAAAACATAATTGCAATCGTCATTTAAATGCTGACATTTGCAAGCTTTATCCTGTGCTCTACAAATATGATCTGAAGGGTTACTCTTGAATCTCGATTCCTGCAATATTGGAAATTGAGATCGAGTATGTCATTGTAGGTACTTAAGAGTACACAATACTGGCGAATTATTAAGATTTAGCTAATAGTAAACAATAAATTATTTCATCGGATTCGTTGAATTTATTTATAACTAAATGTTGATAATCTGCTAGTACTGTCTTCAAAAGTACTTAAAATGACATATACGATTCCAATTTCCAGTTCGCATGATATCGAGATTCGAGAGTAAACCTACTGGGCAGATTCTCTTTCTGAGAATACCCAAAGAACTCTAAAATTACTTATATTATAATTATAAAACACTAGTAAGTTAAAAAATTTAACGAGTTATCCATATTAATTTTATTTCTGACTCGACGTCAAGTACTTTATACTAAATCTCTATAAACTCATAAACATTAAATAATGCTGGGAAACTATTTCATTCACTTTAGAAATATAATTATAAGTTTTTTTTTTATCATTTCTAAGCTCCATTTTAACATAGCAATTAAGAGAACATAGAAGTGATTTAGTAATAAATAATCTTTACCGTACATATCTAGTAATTACGGTTTGTTAAATTTTCTCGTAAACAGTTTAACTTTATTAGATATACCTAATAGGTACGTAATGAGTTCTTGCTATTGGATTATGTCGGCTGTTGCAAACGTTAGTGGGTACTTGGATTAGATGAAAATAGCTCTCCGTCCACAGTAACTATACGTAGGTATAGCCAGTTACATTATTGTTATAGTGAGTTATTTTAATCCGATATTATGTAAACTCTAAACATGCATTTTATCTGACTGCCAGTTAAGGTAACGTGTTTTGTTCGTGCCCTTGTCTGTGTGATTGTCTTAAGATCTTTAATATTCATAAAATATATGTGACATAAGCTGTGGTACTTCGTGTATAAATTTTAAAGGTTTGATTACATTGATACAAGGATTCTAAAATGACAATACGAACGTAGGAGATATTATTTGTCGAGTCAGATTTAGTATAAAACCATTGTTATTGATTACATACATATATTCACGCCAAGTCCCTTACGTGGTAGGCAGAGAATAGTGGGAGCCAAACCTCACGATCCTTCCAGAGCTGCCTGGCTTCCTCCACATTCATTACCCTTTTCATACAAACACGCCGGTTTCGGAGCTATGTCAGTTTTTCTACATCTCCGACCCAGCGGAGCATGCCCTTTTACATTTTAACAACAAAACTTTCTATTTATTATTACTCCTAACACATAACATTGTTTCCAAAAATCTATCAATATGTAGACACACCTTGGCCTTGAAATCTCTACAAAATTTCTTAGATGTCTATTGAATAATTCAACACCCAATGGAAGGTAGAATCTGTAAGAGCCACGTGTCTAAAGGAGGGATAATGGTGCTATAATTCGTCCCTGAGCCTCCCGCCCCCACCTCTGCGTCCAATCTTATGACACGTGTATCGGAATTATTGAATATATTATTTTCTTAGCATTTAATTTTACATATCTTGCAATACTCTTCGATATTTGTGTTTCCTAACGGCCAATATTAGTAATCAATCCTAATCCAAAACTTGCTGTCCAAGATTGACATTTTGATCCATTTATATGTAATTGCTTGCCAATATCTGTGGACAGGATAAATATGGCAATTAGGTTTAGGATAGGCCGGGGGATACGCAGCTATCTAGATTGCTTAAAATTCATCTTTAGGGATACATTATTAACATTGGCCGTTACACAATAACGTTTAAAATCTGTCCCCCTCCCACTCTACTTAAAATAATATCCTTAGTATCCTCACCTGTAATTTATCGACTCGCGCGGCCTTGACCAAGACTTCTAATATGTGGGGCCGGCTTACCGCGTACACTGCGTCAACGTCAACGATGCGTCGTGCTCGCGCCGCCTCGTATTTAATTTAAATTTTATCCATTTCAGTGCTTAACAGTCCAGCATTTAGAAATTACGTCAGCCAATTTTAATTTGTAATTCTAAGGAGACGTACATACATAAAAAATATCTTTAAACAAATCTTTATAACACATTTTTTGTGACATACCATTTTGTTGAAATTTGCATATTCAGATGATAATACAATTTCAAATTATTATGATTAAAGGCTTTAATTCTCATTTTAATGGAAATGCGACAAATAAATCTTCGTTCTAAGAGTAACTTCACACCTACGATATGTTTAACACTGACACGAAGCGAGTAAATAGCATAAAAGCTTTAATAACTGGTTCCGAATCTAAACAAAAAAGCGTAGGCTTAAACGTGATAAAGAAATAATTTTCGTTAGGAATATTTTACACCAGGTATGTATAATTAACATTACAAAACTCTACATTACTAATTATAGCTCTATGTTTTGTTTATGTTTGCTAGTATTCAAATGCCAAAGTGTACCCAAAATAAATCTATATAGGAAATAGATCTAAAATGTAGAGATTATAAAATTAGAATATTTAAGATTGGAAGGGTTTTAATGGTCGGAAGGCGGGCGGGAGGGGCGGTGCAGCTGCCGGTGCATCACATCACATCCCTGCGGGCGGAGCCCCACCCTCCCCCCGCTTCTCCCTCCGGCCCATTGCCAAGTTCAATGCCAAGGTCATGCGCGAGCGAGTGCGACTGCGCGCCGCAATGCAGGAGCGGCCGGCGGTACGACTCGCGAGCCGTCAGTACTTCGACAACGTTACCGCACACAACAACGCGATACATATGCCCAAATTTATAAAACACGAATCAAAACATCTGCTTTTATTACGGAAGGAAACTGTGTGCTTTTTGTAACGACGTGAGAACGGTTAACACCATGTGCATAACCCCATCACGACAAACCCGGCACGAGTTATGCAATAGATGACGCCTCACGAGAAAATTACCGGTAAGCCATTATACATCATACCGTATGATGTTAACCTTCTAAGTTTCATAGAAAAAAAATTTAAACGCAAATTACTTGTAAATGTTTCCGACAATGTTTGAAGAACATACGAATATGTTTGTAAAATAATCCGCGATCAGATTTGTAATTTTACAGATAGATAATATTGAACTATTTAACAGGAAATTCTAAAAATTGCATTTTCTTTGTTCCCTGTTTACAAATACATATATCTATTTATTTTGTCGTGTCATGAATATTAATATTTAGTTAAATACTTATTTGAGCCTCGAGCTGTATAACTAATGTTTCATATTCAAGTAAAAAAACAATAAAAACTCCCAGCCCAGGATTCAAGGATTTCAAAATGGCGTCTACTTTTCCTAATGTCTATCAAGGGCACCGCAAACCAGGCACAGATTAGCTAGGGACTAATAACGATACACAGCGTCGTATCCTGTTCCAAAGTTAGCAAAAAACATCGATCTCACAAGTTCAAGGCGATCAGGCGATCCCAGTAATGCTAGTTAGTTGCTTGTAATGATGTGGACGTATTTGTACTTCTATTAATGTCATTATTACTTATTACTATTAAGTAATTTAACTTCCTCGTATGGTTTTATCCTTAACTGTAAATTTGGCTCGGTATTTTCTGAAGATTATTTTTAATTTTATTATTCTATTGTATAGATATAACCTTTGCCCTTTAACCTTCAACCTTGGCATTAAATTCTTACAACTGCGAATGTACGTCACGCGAGCTGTGGGGGACTTTACTAAAAGTTTGAAAATCACTGCCCTAATTATTTAAATAATTGGTTATCTAAATTCTAATTGGTTGTCTAAATTGTACTTTTTTTATGTGTGTTAATGTGATTGCATGATTTCTCTTTATTTTCGTCATTCAATCTGTTTCCTTGCGACTCTACCAACCTTATAATATATAAACAAATTTATACGAATTAAAATTCAATTACTTGTTTGTATACATTTAATACGAAATTATTGTTATATTAGTATGTAAACCAAAGACATGTTATTAAACTTATACTATGGGGATATGGGGATGGGGAAAATTGTTGTCGGTCTCTACATTGAAGATAATCACTGAGACTGCTAGCTTTTGATAGATTTTCCTAGTGGAAGTTTTACTCTCAAGGAATGTTTCCTAAAACCAATAATTATTGCGAGATATTATATACAAGAAGGTAGACGTCGACCTAGTATACGTATTTTATGAAAAAGAGGAAAATACTCTATTTTAGAGTACGGCAACCCTAATCCTAGCCTAGCCAAGTGTTAAACCACTTTTGTAAGTTTTACGACTAGACTAAACAAATGGGAAAATGATAATGGCAACTGGCATCAAAGTTATGGCAGTACCAGTAGTATGGACAAGGTATGGCAGTAGAAGAGATCCGTATGAGCGATTCCAGAACTCTACTTTCTTATCGATACTAAAATTATAAATGGAAGAATCTGTGTGTTACGCTTTTACGGCTTAACTGCTGTGTCAATATTCATGAAATTTAATATGCATATAGGTGAAAACAAGATTTTAAACATAAGCTCTTTTTTGATAAATCGATCCCTTAGAACTATAATGGGGGATGAAAGTTTGTATGTACATAACATACAACCCATCATTTCAGAACCAATTGTTTTTTTTTTGTTGAAAGAGCGCATCTACTTCGCCAGTGTACCCATTTCCAATTCATCTAGTGATATAATCAAGAAAAATAGTAGAAGTATCTTCACGCCCGTATACCAGGAGTGGTAGACAGAGGCACAACCAGGGCACCCACGGCTAGCCGAAGACACTAAGCCCTACTATGCGATAGGTGGCAAGCCTATCGCCAACCGGCACGAGGCCAACGTTATTCTCAAACAGAAAATACTCATTTTCAATTATTTTTTTGTTGTCCGACCCAGGAATCGAACCTGAAACCTCAAGAAGTCAAGTCAGACGCCGGACCACTCGACCACAGAGGCGATCAAGGAAAATACTCATTTTTAGTGTACTTGATGACGTAATTATTGAAATTGAAGACGGTTTTTTGCATTTATACTTCGTTTAAATTATAAATAAATCAAATAATGAACTAGAATTAAAAAAGTCACATAATGTTTAGATAAACCGAAATATTCACATCAATTGTATTAACTTCTAAGTAGGTAAAGTACTTCCACAGTACAACGTATGTAATAGCAATCATTTGTTTTAATTTTTCCTCAATTTACTCGTAACCTTCGTCATACGCCGATTTAACTAAATTAAGTTATCAGTCGTAGTTCGGTAGAAAAAATATTGTTAGCAAAAGACGAAGGTCACGACTTCAAAACCTACGATAAAAACTTTACTTTCTTTAAACATCTCTTTCTGTGGTCGCTGCTGTGGTCTAGCGGCCCGGTGTTAGACTTGACTGCATCAGGTTTGATCCCCAGGCCGGGAAACAAAAAATATATATTTATGAAATTTTCTAATCAAACAACTTTGGCCAGAATGGACGGCGCCCGATTGGCGATAGGATTTACTCCTATCACGTTGTGGGATATAGTATCTTCGGCTAGTCGTAAGTGCCCTGGTTGTGCCTCTGCCTACATCCTTAAGGAAACAGGTGTGAAAATACCTTTTTTCTTCATAGGAATATCACAAGCGTGAGAGAAGTTCTAAAATTTAAATACATATTTTCGTACTTTTTTTATGATATTGGAAGGCAAACAAGCTGACGGAATGGTAAGAAGTTCACGCCGCCCAAGGACACCAAAGGCGGTAATGAGGTCCAAATGTTAGGTCTCGAGCAAAAGTAAGTTTACCGGCTACCTTACCCTCCGAACCGGAACACGTTAATCGCAAGCACAGACGTTATGGCTTTATTAGTGATTCATTCTACTTCATTATATACTACATTCTACTTGGTTTACACAATTTAAATAGTGTATACACGTAGTACAGTTAACATTATCCTCATTAGCTAGGATTCGATATTGTACAAACTTTCTTAGATAAAATTTATACTTTTCCTAAGTCTGGCCATACAAGTCGGTGTTGTCAGAAGTTTGACAAGCACCACCACGGTGCTTGGTATTCATCTACGGTGCAATTTAGCTGGTAACTCTCAGTGCTCTTGCCATGAGTTTACGGCTTGTTAAGTTTACTATACTCGCTACCGTCTCTGTAAATTATTTGTATGAAAACTTTGAACAGCGCCTCTGTTGGTAACTAAGAGAAACTCATTTTTGGAACAAAATTGCCATAGATTTCGGCACGTAACTTACCGAACGTGATCTATACCAACTTATAGTAATGGCTCTCGTCCGTACTACCAAAGACAAAACATACACCTAATCTCTGGTACTACCAAACAGTGTTACTAACTATTTGGCTCAGTTTTCCCTGAAAGTTATCATATGGGATCAGTCAAGTAGTGTACTGTTATAGATAGGATTAAAATTAATCTACCTTTAAAATTATTTGTTATAAATTATGAAGCTTATTTAACATATAAATAAAATATGTAGGTATTAAAAATATAAATAAGTTGTGATTCAAGCGTTAAAATGTATATGAATATTTAATTTCTATAAAGTTAATAAATATTTGCATACCACTATGTGGTAGAATATGTTGATCGAGTGGCTAGCGTACACGCCTAACTACGCTGACCAACCACGAGGCTCGGGTTCGATTCCCGACGGGGGCAGGCATTTGTGTGATGAACATTTAGGTGGCTGCATTTCCGGGTCTGGGTGTTTATTAAATTTATTCTGGTATCTATTTAAGTATTTCTATGTATTAGAATCGTTGACTAACACCCTAAACACAAGTATATAATTTGCTTACTTTGGGGTTAGATTCAATTTATGTAACTTGTCCAGAGATATCCTATTAATATTATAAATGCGAAAGTTTGTAAGTATGGATGTATGGATGTTTGTTACTCTTTCACGCTCGAATGGCTGAACGGATTTGTCTGAAATTTGGAAGACAGATAGATTGTGACCTGGATTAACATATAGGCTATTTTTAATCCCGATCGCACACCGGGTTTCTGTGAAAACGCGGGCGAAGCCGCAGGTAGCAGCTAGTTTATTTATATTCCGCAAATTAATAAATTTCATTTTCAAGAGACCTATAATTCTGATTAATAAGATTCGGCATGCATGTAGCCTCCATTCTAGGAAATAGGTTCATGGGCAGTGGCAACCGCTTACCGTCATGTGGTCAGCTCGCTTGGTAGCTCATCAAGTCATCACATAAAAAAATACAGATGAATGTAATAAGTGATAACCGACCTAATTAACTTCCAAAGATAGAACAAGTTAGTTGCAAAACTGAAAGGATATAAAGTGACAAAAAAATGCGTTTTGTGGTAAATACAAGTGATGTTTGAAAAATAAGTAGCTGCCTGTTCAGATTTCACTCGGATGTTAATTTTTTTGATCATTAATTGAGATGTAATTTATCCTATCTTTTGAGTTGGTTCAAACTGCACACGGTGTGGAAATTTGGTTGAAATCGGTTAAGTAGTTTAGGAGTCCATCGCGGACAAACAATTAGACACGTAATTTATATGTATTAAGATTATATGACTTGGGCTTTACTAATGACTTGGGCTTTACATCCCTCTGTATTAGCATTCCGTGGAAGAAGCGAAAGATATCGAGTGAGTAGGCATGATACAGGGATGGTACGTTCTCACTTCCCATCGAATTTTAATTTTGCGATAGCTTTTAAAATATTCAATGAAATTGTTTAAAGACCTATCATACAGTGCATAAAATTATGAAGATAACTAAAGTATTTAATTTGATAATATATATCCATCCACATGTTTCGTAATTAACACATTATAAGGGACCGTTTCTTTAAATATTAAAACGGGTTAGTAAATAATCTAGACATAAAAAAACTAATATAATATAAAAAATCGCGGACTTTTTTGTAGATCTATCTTCTTTATAGGGGTGTTTTACAATTTCACTAAAAGTTGTTGGGTTATAACTCAAAGGTTTTTAATAGCGTTTTCAATTAAAGCTCTCAATTTGTTTTAAATTTCCATTATATCGAACAAATGTTCTTAAATTTCAACAAATTAACACAAAACCTTAACTAATTAGTAATTACACCTTGGCCAAGAATCGCTCTATCAGTTAAAACAGTATAAAAATTCGTTAAGTAATTTTTGAATTTTGGATTCGTCAGACGCGAGCAGGGTACTTTATTATGATACTAGCTGTCCCGGCGAACTTCGTCTATCAGTTTGTACAAAAAGATCTAGTTTCCTCGCAGTTTTTCTCAATTTCTTAACTTTTAAACCTTCCCTGGACTTCTACAAATAATACAAAAAAGGAATAAGCTAAATCGGAACACTCGTTACAAAGTTATCCCCGTACATATTTGGTGATTCATTTTTATATAAATAAAAATAATATATAGAATTTTTAGCATATACTAATCCAGGTTCGATAATCATCGGTTGGCGTATTTCCGGCATACAGTTTGTGTTGGCATTCGAAATTCAATAACAGAAGCTAATGTATACCAAACCTATTTCATTGTTCATAACTCAATCTAAAATCGAACCCGACGTATAAACAATTGCGGTGGGTGTACAATTATTATTATGATTACTCAATGGCATACTTATGGTTCTCATAGTTAATTAGTCTAACCCGTGGCTGCGCCCACTCTTTACCTAACTCTTAGCGGGACTAAAAACAGAGATCCTATGTTCCACGCCTACATTTTTATGCCGTTTCATGCAACTAATTTTAATGTTCTTAATTTATAAGAGTGTGCTTCCAAGGTCTCATTGTCGCCAAGTATAGATCTGACGGAGTTCCAAAATACTGAAAGGAGGGAAATTCTCTAATGTTTTTATATATTTTGACGAAAACATTTTTAAACTGAAGATGGTTTTTTGTTGTTTGAGAATCTTCGAATTATTTCCATAATTAGAAAAATCTGTATTTACTAATTTTATAATTGTAGTTTTTATTTGATAGTGAAGATTTGATCCAAACTGGTTACCACTGTCCCGAGTCAAATAAACAAAAAGACAAGATTCGAACCAAATGAAGCTTCGGATAAATACCAGTAACCTATTCAATCATTGCAGGGGCACAACCAGAGCATCCACGACTAACCCGACTAGTCCAAGACACTAAGTCCCAAAAAGTGTAGGTGAGCTATCGCCTACTGAGCACACATCCAATCCCGGGCTAAGTTATTTTTATTTGGGCATTGAAGATATATATTTTCTCCTTTTTAGATTGGATACGTGCCTAGTTGTACTCAGGACCTCAAGAGGTCAAGATCAATACCGGACCGCTAGACCACAGAGGCAGTAAAATACTGAAAAAATATAGAATTTGCTGATTCCGCACATATGCAGTGTCAAGCTGGATTAAAGTTTTGAAAAGCACGCCTTAAAAACTAGAAGCACTAGAACGTAAGCACTAGAAGTAAACTGATATAATCACAATACTCAAAAAAATACACTTATATTTGATTGTTTCTTTGATTGTCATTCTATACAGCCACTAGTCATTCGTATTCGAGGTATAACCTTCACAGAAATCATAAAATTTATGTTGTAAAATGTGCAATATGTTATCAAGATCAGCTGACAGTAGCGTCATGTTGACGTATCATTCAAGATGGCCGCCACGTTCCGCCGTCCGCCTGTTTATTTACATGTGTATTAGTCATAGTTCCATACTTTTAGGGTTATCAAATAAAAAAAAATGGTTTTCGATGAATTGAATCCCTTTTTTTTTGCGTTCAAAATAATGAAAGTTAGTTTTTGAAAAATAATTAAAAATATCCTGTGCGGAATTTTTAGGTAACGATTTTTGCCATGATTTCTAATTTATTATAAAATACGTTACATTCTTTTATCAGCTTGGTGCAGTAGGTCTATGTAGGTTCGGGTCTTCAACTATCAGGTAATTAAACTGATTTAGTGATGTAAATAAATAAAAAAAGTGTGTGTGTACTTATGTACACGCGTTAGAAGTTATACTTCTTCGGCGTAATAAGATAAAAATCTTTTTAAAAACTAAAATGTTACCTATAGCTAACTTCATCATGTCGGTTTTTCGTGACGGTGTGCGCGCGCATCGTAAAAATTTACCCTCATCATTTTTTCCTAACGCGCCAAAAGAAGTATAACTTCAAAAAATGCCTCAGGATGAAATGACACCATTATCAGTTTGTAGTAATCTAGTAACTTATAATATTCCTCCACAGCAGGGTTTTCCAAACTATGGGTCGCAAAAGAATATTGAGTGGGCCCTGCCTGTAGAATAACACACCACCCTACCAATAACACACCACACGACCGACAATTTCATTCTTCTAATTTTGATGTAGTTATTAATTCAATACTTAATTAAATAAATACATTATTAAAATTATAAAAAATGTGTTCAACCTTAGTCCTTTATTCATATTGGTAACAATTAAATGTCTTAGAGGTGGGTCCCAAGTTTGGGAACTTCTTTTGGATGGGTCGTAGCCCAAAAAACTTTGGGAACCACTGCTCTACAAAGCCTCTACTGGAGTCAGTCATAGCTACGTAATATGTAAAGTGTTATGCAGCAATTCACCTGAATCAGAACCACTCTCCATTGTCATTTTCCGTGCCGGAAAAATTTTAACTAGAGATTTATAAACATGTGTACTTTTGACAACCCTAATAGTTTCATATTATGTTACTTTGTATTCGTAACTACCTGTGAAGGACACGTTATGTGAAATCAATAAGATATTGTTATTCTCTATTTAAGTACTCGTACTTACTTATTACTACCTATGTTTATATTTTTCAATGTTATGTACAGTTTTAGGAAGTTTACATATATTAAAATGTATTTTGGTATATTAAAAGAACAAGCAGGCGGCTAACCCATTTGAAACCTGCTATCCTATCCCACCATTTTCCACTGGTGGTAGAGAACTGCGCAGCGATTTGCCCGGGTAGGGATTCACCTTTCCTATTCCTGCAGCCATAACGACTCTGTCAGTTCCTGTCTGGAGGCTAGGGTAGCCGGTATTTCGCAATTGGTCTAACATCCCAACCACAGGACAGCGCACCTATAACATACATGGTTGTATCTTACCATCATAAAAACCAGTGTGCTTTTTCACTGACTTCTCACAAAAAACGGATCATGACGGTTTCGAGCACTGACATTATAGCAGCCACTTTAAGGGTCAGCACAGTCTTCTCTTCCGTTTTATCTGACTGCACTAGTAAAACGATTTGTTAATATAAATATTTGATTATTACAAACTGACGATGGGGTCATCAAGGCCAGATGACTTTTCTTATTATATTGGAAGACAAACAAGCAAACGGATTTCCTGATGGTACGAAATTCACGCCACCTGGAGACACCAAAGATGGTAATCGTGTGTTGCCAATCTGAGGCCGGGATCTTAGGCCTTAAGCAAGAGTAAGTTTACTGGCTAACCTTAAGGTCTCAGCACACAGTGTTCCGGTTAGGAGGATAAAGGTCTCAGCACACATAACAACTCGGAAAGGGATCGTCACCGTATCGCCTTTCGCCTCGCCGTTAACCAGGCGTCAACCTAACGTATGCACGTAACCAAACAGCATCAGCAGCGCCTATACATCAACTCGGCTACGGATAAACGACACCGCGCTTACGGCTCGCGCAACGCGAGCCTGTTCCGAGGCGCGGCGATTACGTTACGATTCCGATTAGTGTGCTTTGCAGTATGGAGTTCAGTTGTAGTAAGAACGGCTCGAGGCGATACGGTGACGATTCCTTTCCGAGTTGATATATGTGCTGAGACCTTTATCCTCCTAACCGGAACACTTCAAAGACAAGCACTGACGTTATGGCAGGACTAAGTAAGGCGGTGGTACCAACTCGGGCGAGTGCATAACTCTGCCACCTCCTCAGATGTCCCGGTGATAGTGACGGTACGCATATGCTCATCTTTTACGAGCTGCCTGGCAGGAAGGCAGATGGCCTATTTTGAGGAGAAGCTCGGACCTACATGGGAAGCTACAATAAATACCTAACAAACATACCTATTGTTGTACAGTGCTAAGGGTGTGTCTGACGTCTATTACTAAATATATTTCTTAAAAAAATACTGGGAGAATTATGCGCTGATTGTTATGTATTCTTCTCTCTCTTATAGCTTCTCTTTCTAATAGCTTCTCTCTCTAATAGCTTCTCTCTCCATAATGACAGGATGTTCCATCGCCTTAACTATTCCTTCTGCAAATGTGACAATATCATGGTCCACAGCAACTCACCTACTACACATCATGGTATACATCAGAGGTTCCCAAACTTATTTCATGTAACGCCCACTTTGAAAATCAGTTGTTTTGTAGCGCCCCCCCCTCGTTTTTTTCTTGTCAATAACCTCAATAACATATTTGTTGCGCCAAGTTTAAAAAAAAAAACATTTTTTTCAAGATTTATACCGCCCCCCTCTAGGCTTCCAGCGCCCACAAGGGGGCGTTATCGCCCACTTTGGGAAAGGCTGGTATACATCTATTGTATCTATTTGTCATTCTATCTCTATGTAGACATCTACATTTATGGCATCTCTTACCATCAATAGAACCGCGTGCTTTTCACCCTTATCACTCTCTTAGAACATAAAAAAATTACGTCAAATCCTTTGTCGTATTCAATTTACGATCAATGTTAATAATCTATCAGATAAGAGATAGGGCTTTTAGATTAGTAACCAAGCAACCATTGCTATTTTTCAATAAATAAATAAAAATGTCTCAGCAAAAAAACTCCACTATTTCTATCTTAAGATGTTATTATAATGTTTGTTGCAGGGTATTTCTAGTCTTCGCTTAGCAAATATTAACTTAAAGTATCTTCACGCCCATATCCCCGAAGAGGTAGGCAGAGGTACAACCAAGGCACCCACGACTAGCCGAAGACACTAAGTCCCACAATGTGATAGGTGGCAAGCCTATCGCCAACCGGGCACATTTCCAATCCCGACCAACATTTTTTTTTAATTAGAAATTTGGAAAAATCCAATTTTCTTTATGTTGGCCGACCCGGGATTCGAACCCAGGACCTCATGCAGTCAAGTCCAACACCCGGACCGCTAGACCACAGAGGGGATAGTCTTCGCTTAGCAAATATTAACTTCTTTGGTGTTTAATGTCTTTCTTGACGTGTATTTCTTGCTGAGTAATTTTAAGTGCATAGTTTTCTTCCAATGCAATGTTATGAAAATACCACGTACATATTGTGTTTTTAATTACTAATTGAGGTTTTGTGGTAAGAGTGACGACATGTTTAGTCATAGGTGTGAATTACAACTCTATAACTAAAATATTCGCGAGAACTAAAGACACACATAAACTTTTATTTACAAGTTATTTTTTATGGGAAAAAACAGCAAACAAAGTGATAATGGAAAAGTACAAGAGTTATTTAAAAAAATGTATATTTAACTGTACCACCTCTACGTATTTTTATTCAGTACATCCTATTAATATAATAAATGAAGAAGTTTGTATGCTTGTTTGTTACTCCTTCCCGCAAAAACTGCGCAGCCAATTTTCATTAAATTTAGCACACACGTAGATGATAATTTGTATTAACACATAGGATAGTTTTTATGCCGAAAAAATGTTCCTGTGGGACTATTAACCACGCGGGCAACTGGTACTATAGGTATATAACTGGCCGTTCCTAAAAGGCGAGCATGGGTTAAATAGATCACCGCTAACAAGACCACTGACGGAAGAGTGCTGTGTCACAAACTCGGGTAATAGCTTAAGGTAGCCGGTAGACTTACATATCAGGACTATCACTCCTGCAGAAGGACATGACTGTACCTACCGTTACAGGCCACACTTATCAAGATATCTCAATGATTGTTCGCAGCCTTATCACTACATAGTATAAAACAAAGTCGCTTCTTCTGTCCCTATGTCCCTTTGTATGCTCAAATCTTTAAAAGTACGCAACGGATTTTGATGCTGTTTTTTTAATAGACAAAGTGATTGAAGAGGAAGGTTCATATGTATATTACATAACCGTGTAAAACCGGGGCGGATCGCTAGTAAATGAAATGAAATGAAAAATATTTTATTTCTAAGTGTCTTATAAAGTTGTTACAAAATTATTCAAACATGAGTTATGTTGAACATATTCAAAGTGTGCAAATATTTTAATATTTAAAAAAAAATATTTTACACATATTTTAATATTAAAAATGAATATTCTTTTATATTAAAAACAATTTAAATTACATACACAGAGGCGATATATACAAGTATTTTTTGTAATACGCAGACATGTTACCTTGTCAAGTAAAATCGCTGTAGATAACCCATTCAGGGGCGTGTTCGACATTGTTGGACGCTGTATACACGTGGGTAGATTTATCAGCATAATGATAAACATTACTCACATTAACGTTATAGTTAGTTAGGTACGTACGTACTTGAAATATTAAGTAATGAGTATTTTTCCATCACTAGTGGACGCCCGTTACTCGAAATTCGACCATAATAAATTTTAATATCTTGTTGATGAGAGCGCCATCTTCATTTTTCAAGTCCAACTACTTTGTTACCAAAATTTTTAGTGCGCCATCTATCATCTTTTATCGTTATCAATATATTTGTTAGTGTGTGTCAAATGCATGGTAGTGTGGGTAATGTTTTATTTATTGATTTAATGTACTTTTTAAGCATTATTATTGAAAAATGTTAGCATTCTGCACTTCTCCTACACATAAACTATAAGTGTGCCAAACTTTATACTCCTGCGTCCGCAAAATTTTCGTAAAAAGGGGTCCAATGTTTTGACATCACGTATTAATATATAGATAATGATAAACAATGTGTTTATCATTATTATTTAACATTATAGCTAGTTAGGTACGTACGTACTTAAAATATTAAGTAATCAGTATTTTTCCATCATTAATAGCTAAATTCAAAATGAAGTTTATGCATAACAAGTAATAAAATACATGTTTCTTAGATTAGATATTATTATAGAATCATGCTCGTTTGCATATTTTTATCCGACTTTGAAAAACTAAATTGGAATAGTATTGACAAATTAAAAAAGTATCTTCACGCCCATATACCCAAAGAGGTAGGCAGAGGAACAAGCAGGACACCCACGACTAGCCGAAGACACTAAGTCTCACAATGTGATAGGTGACAAGCCCATCGTCAACCGAGCACATTTCCAATCCCGAGCAACATTTTTTTTATTAGAAAATTTGAAAAACCCAAATTTCTTTTTGTTGCCCGACCCGGGATTCGAACCCGGGATCTCATGCAGGCAAGTCCAACAACTGAACCGCTACACCACAGAGGCGATTGACAAATTGATGCAGAAATATAACAAAAACAAATATGACATTTATCTTCATGCACATATTAGCGCGACCAACAACAAAATTTGCAAAATCTCTGATGGCTATATTTCTGCATCATTAAGGGCACTATCTGTGGTAAGTAGGCTTAGGCAATGATGGGACTTGTCATAGGGATTCAAAATGAATAAAATATCCTTATTTATACCAAAATACAAAAAATGTATTTTCTTATAAAAATGGCGTTTCCGGGATTGGATATGTGCCCGGTTGGTGATAGGCTTACCACCTCTTACATTATAGGACTTGGTGTTTTTCGCAAGTCGTAGCTGGCTTGATTGTGCTTCTGTCTGATACTAGAATATAAAAAAAAAATCCTTCGGATATAAAGTTGGGTCGGAATCAAACCCAACCCGATTCCCGAAAAACATTTATATGACGAACATATTGTTTGTTTCTCCTTTGTGGTCTAGCGGTTGTTAGACTTGACTTCACGAGCACCTGGGTTCGATTTCCGGGTTGGGCAACATTATAAAAAAGGTATTTTATCAAATTGTCTACTAACAACGTTACCCGAGATGGGATATGTGGTTGGCGATAGTCTTGTCACTTATCAGACGTAGGACTTGGTGTTTTCGGCTAGTCGTGGATACCGCGATTGTTTCTCTGCCTACTTCGTCGGAGATACGAGTGTGAAGATACATTCTCGTATTCCTGGTTTAACATTTAAACCAGGAATACTGGGAATAAATTAAATTAAGTACAGTATTTAATTCGTGTAGAAAAGTTTATTTTTCTGGTTAAGTAAGAAACAACGACAGTTAAACCTTCTCATTTCTCGTCCAGCCCTCCAGGATACGAAAAAATTGTCCCATTCAAAGCTCGTATCGTTTATAAGAAATATGGACGCTAGCAAAATGGCAGGCGATAGTTACACTAAACACACACAAATGTTTCTATTTAGCGGCCTTGTGTGAATATAAGGGGAGTGAAGTAAGGGTAGGGGATAAATAAGTAATAGGGCGGATGTGACTCCCCACCGTGAACAAGGTCAACTCAATCAACTGTGACATTTTGAATGCAACACATAATTTAGTGTTATCCTATCCTATCCCGGGTCGGGCAACAAAAGAAAACTGGGGTTTTCCAATTTTCTAATAAAAAAGAATGTTGCTTGGGTATGTATGTGCCCGGTTGGCGATAGGCTTGCCACCTATCACATTGTGGGACTTAGTATCTTCGGCTAGATGTGGGTACCCTGGTTGTGCCTCTGCCTTCTTCATTTCACGGTTCAGTTGTTGGACTTGACTGCCTGAGGACCCGGGTTCGAGTCCCGGGTCGGGCAACAGAAAGATAATTGGATTTTTCCAATTTTCTTTTGAAAAAACGTTGCTCGGGATTGGATATGTACCCGATTGGCGATAGGCTTGTGGGACTTAGTGTCTTCGGCTAGTCGTGGGTGCCCTGGTTGTGCCTCTGCCTACCTTTTCGGGGATTTGGGCGTGAAGATACTTTTCAATTTTGATTCTTTGATTTGATTCGAATTCTACCTTTTTTTTGCTAGAATCAACCTTCTTTACCTTTGCTTTAATAGGATTTAAAATTCATAAAATAATATTTAGCAATTGTGTAGATTCACATAGTGGCTTGTATGTATTATGCTTTAAAAGGGTTTAAAAACACAAAAAATATTTTAATTATTAATTAGCAATTGTATAATTTAAAAAAATGGTAAGTTATATTCTCGTAAGATATACATTGTAAAGTCAGGTTAGTTAAAATCAAAGCTTTTTTCATGACTCTTTTTTTAATGAAAGCTTTTATTCGAAGTTAGATCAAGTAAGTAATGTATATTTCCTATATTGCCACTGAACATAACACGGGCAAATTATTTTATAATATAATTAGACTGTCACTAACTGCAATTTAAAATAAAGCTTTCTTTCTTTAAGGGCTAAACCCTATATAATAATTTCAACACAAAAGACGAAACCAAATTTTTTACTATTTTTATAAATGTCAATGCTTAAATATGTGAACAGACGTATGTTAGTTTTTCACGTAAAAAAATGCAGAACGGATTTTGATGAAACTTCACAGTAATTTAATTTAAAAATCACAATAATACGTTTACTGCAATTTATAAATATGTTGTATAATTTAATACACATGGCGAAGTCGATCTGGTGGTAGATTTAGTATTAGATGCGTCATATTGTGCTGTCACATTGAAAACTTTTAGTTGTTTCTTTCTTTTTTTGTTTTGTTGTGTTATGTCATTCATGTGGTCATATACGTGGCGAAGCACGTACCGGGTCGCTAGTTACATTATATAACGTGGTTTTGAATTTTAATTTTGAATTTGAAACGAGTTCATCCAAAACTGTTCAGCCTTGAAAAATCAACATACAGACAGACTTTCGCACTTAATTAGTATGGATTTTAATAGCTGCGGATAGAAACTAGTAGTACATAGTACTATGCAGTAAGATCACATCCAACCAAGTAACAACAGCAACAAAGTGAACATATTTTAATGATACCAAAAACAAATACAAATAATACACATTTGTTGGAGAGACACGTATTGGCTACAATTCTTATCTAGAGTAAATATAATACACGAGTTGCATTTACATGCAAGAATTCTGACGACTTGGTTTATTTATGTCGAATACACTGGCAGATAAGGAAAACACTACACGTGTTTTTGTATACCAGTCACTGTGTACCTAGACGCTTTTTACCGGGATATTGAATGCCTCATTGGTCGAGGGGTCAGCGTACTTGCCTGACGTCATCGAACAACTGCGAGGCTAGGGTTCGAATCCCGACCGGAGCAAGCTTTTGTGTGATGAACATCTAGATGCCTGCATTTCTGGGTTTTAGGGTGTGTTTAAGTAAATATATATCAGTGGACAAAGTTACACGAATTGAATCTAACTCCAAAGTAAGCAAATTATATGCTTGTGTTATGAGTGTTAATCAACGATTCTAATACATAGAAACACTTAAATACGAGTAGATACCAGAATAAATTTAATAAACACCCAGACCCGGAAATGCAGACATCTAAATGTTCATCACACAACTGCCTGCCCCCGTCGGGAATCGAACCCGAGCCTCGTGGTTGGTCGATGTAGTTAGGAGTCGTAATATGTAAACCACATACTACAAAACAAAAAAAAGACTAAAATCGAACTACGCATTAATAAATAGCCGATTTTACATTTTTGACTTTACCCCCGGGAACTTCTTTAGTAAATGGGATAAAAAGTAGCCAATAACAATACTTGGAACAGAAAGTACCTACTATTAAAATTTCATTATAATTGGATGAGTAGATTTGGCGTAAATCGCGGTCATGACATAACATACAGACGAGCAGTTAGACAAAAAAAGCATCTGCACGCCTATATCCCCGTAAGGGTAGGCAGAGGCACAACCAGGCCACCCACGACTAGCCGAAGACACTAAGTCCCACACTGTGGTGGCAAGCCTATCGCCAACCGAGCACATATCCAATCCCAAGTAACATTTTTGGAACGAAGTTCCTTATTGCGCGTTGTGAAAGGAGGCTGAAAAAATACTTACGAAAAGTTGTCACGACACTTTTTGCTGTAGTAAGCTATTCTAAGCTTTGCGGATTGCGCATGTTTGTTTTTTTTTTCATGTTTCTCTGTCTGTCTCTCTCTATAAGAGATTACTAGAGATTGAGAGAGAGAGAGAGGGGAGGAGAGAGAACTTCGTTCTATCCGGGTGTCCCTTGACACCTCTCAAGTTTTTTTTATTAGAAAATTCAAAAACCTTTTTTATTAGAAATTGATTTTTCTTTTTGTTGCCCGACCCGGGAATCGAGCCCGGAGTCTCATGTAGTCAAGTCCAACAGCTGAACAACTAGACCACCGAGGTGAATAGCAGATAGACAAAAATTCTAATAATTTGTTCTGCTGCCCTTTTTTAGGCGCCTGCACCTTTTCCTCTAAATCTTCATTATACAGAATTCACTCTTCTATAGTTTTATTGTAAGTAATGATATAAAGATATACCGAGGTTACGGGCTAATATATACTACCAGAAGTATTTTTTTCACACGCAACGGAGTTATATTATGGTACAATTTTTGCATGTAGAGATAATTAGAAGGTTCCAGAGTGATATGGGCTACTTTTTATCCTAATATCTAAACATATTTCAGCGAGAGAGCGAAATTACTTTGACACTCAGGCGTTGCCTTTTTGTATGTAGATTGTAGAGATAGCTAGAAGTTTCCAAAGTGACAGGCTGCTTTTTATCCCAACATCTAAGCGTATTTAACCGAGAGAACGACATTTTAACACTTGGGCGTTGCCGCGGGCAATATCTAGTAGGTAATAAAACTGCATTAGTGTGAGTGAGGTGCCCAGCAACGGCGGATGCAGCTTGCACATGCGCGGGGCCTGGGTCGGAAGACCTTGAACGCGCATAGCAACAGCGCTTATTTCTGTTTCGTCTCCGCGTTCGATGTAATTTTAAACAGGACTATACGACTCTATAGACTAGCGGTCCGATTGGACTTGACTTCTTAAAAACTCGGGTTCGATCCCCAGGTCGGGCAACAAAAAAATTATAAAATGTATATTTTTAATTTTGTTATTAATATAACGTTGCCCGGGCTTTGATATGTGGTCGGATGGCGATAGGCTTGCCGCCTATCTCATTGTGGGATTTAGTGTCAGCGGCTTTTGCTGTGGTTGTGTCACTGCCTACCGTATCGCGGATATGGGCGTGACGAGACTTAAATAACTATACAGTCATTGCTGTCAATGGGTGACCTTTTTAACCGACTCCAAAAAGAGGATTATCAAATCATCTTTATACTTTTTTGTGGACTAGGTGTTAGGTACCCGACAAACCGTTTAGGCAGATTTTCATTTAAAAATGCTTTTTTTGTGAATAATATGACGTATTTATGTAATTTGAGTCGGTTTATACTATTCCTAAATTGAACATTGTGTTCTTTATGTTGAATTTGAGTTGGAGCTGAGTCTTTATACTTAACATATAACATAAAATGTACATTTTAGAAATTGAAATTTAATGTACAAATGAATTAATCCGGACCACGTTAGTCAGTTTCAGTGATATCAAAATCAACACAGGGGTTAAGTTTTTTTTTACATGAAAAATACTCTTAAGCAAATTTAAAAAGGACTAATTTATTTAAGTCATATAAATCTCTATATAAATATTAAATATGGTGAGCAATACATGGTAGATTCATTTTTATATATCACAATAATGAGAACAGTCCCGCAACATGTAGAAGCGCACTATGGGGGGTTGAAGTCCAAATGATAATTTAACCTTTAACACATTATTACTATTTTAATTAATAATATTTTATAGTAATCATAGAAAACAGAGATATAAAGACTTACCTGTTCTTTTTATTATGGCGAAAATGTCATGTTCAAGTCTGGAGGGCGAGGTAGTCGGTAGACTAGAATATTAGACCATACTCTCGCCATTATTTAAAACAAGAACGCTGATTTATCTATGTTGGTCGAGTGGCTAGCGTACACGCCTAATTAAATCGACTAACCGCGAGGCTCGGGTTCGATACCCGACGGGGGCAGGCATTTGTGTGATGAACATTTAAATGTCTGCATTTCCGGGTCTGGGTGTTTATTAAATTTATTCTGGTATCTATTTAAGTATTTCTATGTATTAGTATCGTTGACTAACACCCATAACACAAGCATATAATTTGCTTACCTTGGGGTTTGTTTCTATTTGTGTGACTTGTCCACGGATATTTATATTATATTTAAAAAAAATCGATTTATTCTTCGGTTAACGTTAATTAAAAACATTACAAGTTGGCAAGTTCGAACTAATCTAACATGATGTATTTTACTATTATTGAATTGAGCAAGATGTTCTGTATGTTTTATTAGAGTTCGACCTGCGTCTTTCTACTTTGTCACATATTATGATAGAGTCCAAAAGGAAACACAATACAAAATTAATAAAATATAATAATAATAATAAAATCTTTATTGTACAAACATAATAATATATATTATTATCACAAACATGAACATAAAGATAATACAGTACAATTATGTCTGTAAATCTCTCCAAAAATCTAAATTTGTATAACTACAAATGTTTTTTCTTGTTTTATAGTTTATAAATAATAGTATAAGGCCACGATTTTGCCTTATTATCAGGAGAGCCGTGGGCTTGTTCGTTAACGATATTATAGTTTAAAAACATGTATATGTTTTTAAGATATAAAGCATTCATTAGTCTAAAAAGAACACATTAAATGTGTGAAAAATAAGGCTAAACATGTCATGTACCGCTTAAATAACATTCTGAACAAAAACAGTAAATTGTCACTTAGAAATAAGTTGACACTTTATAAAACTTGCATACGACCTATACTGTCATATGCAAGCGTAGCATTCGCCCATCTCCCTAAGAGAACCCTGTACCCACTACAAGTTGTTCAGAATAAGTTCTTACGACTAGCTACCGGCGCACCGTGGTACGTGCGCAACGTAGATTTACATGGAGACTTGGAATTGCCTAGCATAGCGAAGCACTTCCAAGAACTCTCCCTAACATATTTTTCTAAACTAGAAAATCACCCGAACCATCTGATGGCAGCAGCCATTGATTATGTCCCCGAGACGGACCCACCTCCGCTTCGCCGGAGGCCCCGTCATGTGATTCTAGACCCAGAGGATCCAATCACCGAGGCAAACGCCTCATACAACACTACACATTCACATACAAATTGGCGACACCGCCGCCGCCGGGGGCGGCGAAGACCCTTGTTCCGCCCTAGGCGGAACACAGCCACGATATCCTCTTCCGAAACGAACCAAGATCCCACCCTAAGCCGAGGTACGGTCTCACAGGAGACACCCTTAGGGAGGGGGGTACAAGGCCCCACCCATAATTCAATCTCTGGCTGAGCACTCTGCTCGCCCCTTAGCCCGGTGACGTTGTAAAAGTCGTTAGACGTACACAACAGAAGTCATTTCGAAAAAAAAATTAGTCTAAAAATGTACTTATCATCATCCGATGATACTTATGAATGTGACATCATTCCCTGCAAGTGGAATAATTTTCTTGAATTGCTAGATTATACTGTTACTTTAGTCAATCAGGTTAGATAGTTCTTTCTTCTTCCTTCCACCTTCACTTCCACCACTTTATCTAATCCTGACTTCATATCTTATCCCAGTAGTTATTATTGCAGTGTTCTGAATTGTGATTTGGAGGTTAAACCAGTAAATTGACGCGAGTTTTATTATTCGCCTCAGGTTGTCTGACGCATCGTTAACATTTTTAATTGTTTAATAATATTTATTTATTATTCACTTTCACACAACACACAACTCAGGTATTGTCGCCTGTACTTTCCGCAATATGTTTTATTATCTTTTAGCTAATCAGTTAAACTTTTAGCTAATAACATCAATATAGGTTTCACTGTATAATGGAATTTCACCAAGCGCCGACGATGTATTTTCTACCATCAGGAAATACTTCAGACTTCATCGTCATTCCTTACTGAATAACTTTAATATATTAAGAAATAATTTAAATGTATGTAATATTAAAACCATACAAAAGTCCTTGTCGGACAAAGGGTGTCGAATGCCAAATGTCACGACTTGCAGACCCGCCTGGCTTCCTCCACGTTACTCTTTTATTACAAGTCGGTTTTGGACACTCCAACATTTTTAGATAGTACCCAAGCCATTTGAAAACTGAATAAAGTTTCAATATTATGTTCTTTAGTTAGCAATACGTATATTAAATATATATACATCGCCTCTGTGGTTTAGCGGTTCAGTTGTTGGACTTGACTGCATGAGGTCCCGGGTTCAAATCCCGAGTCAGGCAACAAAAGAAAATTGGGTTTCACCAATTTTCTAATAAAAAAAAATGTTGCTCGGGATAGGATATGTGCCCGGTTGGCGATAGGCTTGCCACCTATCACGTTGTGGGACTTAGTATCTTCGGCTAGTTGTGGGTGCCCTGGTTGTTCCTCTGCCTACCTCTTCGGGGATATGGGCGTGAAGATACTACCTCAGAAAGTGCTGGATCAAATGCCACAAAATCCTTGGTCTTTGTTTAACAAAAAATATTAAAATCAGATTACTGTGTTTGAAATTATACGAGCATAAAAAAATTACCGGATTGGGAACTCTCTCCAATCTTTCGTCGAAATGCTTTCTAAAATATGGTCCATAAGTGGACAATTAGAATAACTGATGCTTTGTTCATCCTTTCTTTGTTCTATTTTTCTTTGTTTTTTTTATTTAGTTTGACACATTTAAATAAACAAAATAAGTAATTTTGCTGGTATTAATAAATAAGTACTTTATCATACTGGCATTTGTCAAAACGAGGTCAATATATAGAGCCTGAATCAATTAAGCTTCCTATCTATCTAGAATCAGGTTTGCCCGGGACTGCCCTTTGACATTACGTGGGTGGAAGGAAGTACGCGCATGCGTCCACCCCTTAACTCCCGACCCCCCTGCGTAGGCTGATGACGCAAACTCCCAGATCCTACCTACACTATTTATAGAACTAAACTTTATTTATTTAATACGCACCAGCTCAATACGTGTACTTGCTTTTGTTAATTAACATTACTTATTTAGCCATTGTTCAGTGTTTGTAGCGTAGCCAAAAGACTTGCGTACGTGGTTATTAATCCTGGAACTAAGATAGCGACGCACCTGTGAATTCTATTATCCCTTGTTGTACTAATCTCCTAAGCAGCGAAAAAAGGTTAAATAGGTCTTCACCAGCAAGACCATTGACGGTAGAGCATTGCGCAGACCCTTGGTGGATAGGTGTCGACCAAATTATCACTACATAGTAGAAAACAAATTTGCTTGCTCTGTCCCTATGTCCCTTTGTATGCCTAAATCTTCAAAACTACGCAACGGATTTTAATGCGGTTTTTTTAATAGATAAAGTGATTGAACAGAAAGGTTTACGTGCATATTTTAAGCCCGTGCATAACCGGGACAGGCCACTAATCTACTATAATAATTACTGCTGCTACAATGTCAGTGTTTTACACTTTGAATATAAATATACTTTGAGAGTGGTTCAAGTTAGTATAATATGTACTTACCTAAAGGGTATATGTATATTGTACTTGTGCTACGAAAAACAACCATAATGTAAGTAAGTAAGTAAGTATCTTCACGCCCATATCCCCGAAGAGGTAGGCAGAGGCACAACCATGCACTCACGACTAGCGGAAGACATTAAGTCCCACAATGTGATAGATGGCAAGCCTATCGCCAACCGGGTACATATCCGATCCCGAACAATCTTTTTTTTATTAGAAATTTGGAAAAACCCAATTTTATTTTTGTTGCCCGACCTGGGATTTGAACCCAGGACCTCATGCAGTCAAGTCCAACAGCTGAACCACTAGACCAGAGGCGATTAACCATACCATAATGTTTAGACCATTTATTCTTTATGAGGCTTAGAAATGAGTTTTTCCTAATCGTTATTCCATTTTGAATTACTCACTGCATCATTACTCTAACGCACAAATTTTAGAAAGTTCTCGAAATTGCCCTATGACTGGCTGACATATCAATAAACGGACTTTTCTTGTGTGGGAGATAGTCAAGGGGTTGGAAAATGACATAAGCTACTTTTCGTCCTGTACGCTGCCGCGGGATAGATACGAGGGCCATTCAATAAATATTTAGCCTAAGAAAAAATAAAGAAAATTTTGAGAAAGTAAAGATTTATTTTTCAACATAGTCTCCTTTCAATTCAATACACTTGGACCAGCGATGCTCCAACTTTTTTAACCCGTCAAAAAAATACGATTTCCCGAGGTTTTCAAAATAGGCCTCTGTGGCGGCGATGACCTCATCATTCGACCCAAATCTTTTGCCGGCGAGTGACTTTTTCAGATTTGGGAACAAGAAAAAGCCACGGAGCCAAGTCTGGAGAATACGGTGGATGGGGCAGCAATTCGTAGCGCAATTCGATCAATTTGGCCATGACAACGGCGGAGGTGTGAGCCGGTGTTGTTGTCTGGTGTGAGCAAACGCGGCACCCATCGCGCCGACAACTTTTTCATACCCAATTCTTCGTGCAGAATATGATGCACTGTCCCATCTGCGATGCCTACAGTCTCAGCTATCTCGTGAATCTTCAGTCGCCGGCCTGCCAACACGAGATCGTGGATTTTTTTTACGTTTTCTTCTGTAGTAGCCGTTTTCGGTGCACCTGGGCGTGGCTCATCAAAAACCGACGTGCGGCCACGAGCAAACTCGTTAAACCAATTTTTGACGGTCGCCATCGAAGGAGAAGAGTCACCATACACAGCATTTGATTTCGCTGCGCGTTTTCCCTTCCAAAAACAAGAATCTAATCACCGAACGATATTGTTCTTTTTCCATTTTTGCAAAACCGACCGACACGCTCGCTTCCAAAGGCCTGAAAACTACTTGATAGACTTCAAAAAGTATTTACTGCACGATAGTAAAACTCTTTTGTAAAAACAACGCCATGGGGCGATGAGGCTAAGTAATTATTGAAGGCCCCTCTTAAATGAATTCAATACGTATACATATGATACATACAAAATACATACTTTATGCCTAGTCCCTTACGGGGGAGGTAGGGAGTATCTAGTGCCAAACTCCACGATCCTGGCAAACTTGTCTGGCTTCCTTCACATTAATTACCCTTTTCAGATAAACACGCCGGTTTCGGAGACTAAGAGACTGATGAACACCATGGAATTGATGAAGACCAAACACATGGAACTTCAACCTAGGTCTCCCCGGGTACCTACATCCATTCACATTCGCATTGTATATCTGCTTTGTCAATCTTTCATCTGTCATTCTTCCCGCATGACCGAACCAGCGAAGCATTCCCTTTCTCATTTTAACACCAACACTTCCTTTTAATCCCACTTTTTCTCGGATCTCACTGTAACAAATATGGTCAACATGTATACAGTATAATGAGTACTTAAATGCAAGGACTCTGAAAAATATTACATAATATATACTTACATACTATAGATACACTTATTTACAAGACACTGTACTTATTTCCACCTATTGCATCATAATGACATGATATCATTCTTGTTAGGTCTAGCTATAGGGCTATTCATAAATTACGTAAGACGTATAAGAGGGGCGGAGGGGTGGGTGGATAGACATACTGTTACTGTGATTTTTTATGCCTTGAAAACTGTCGTTTTCTTTTACTGTTTCGTATATATTTTAGTTCTTTTAATATGTTCTTATTACGGGGAAGATTATTTTTAATTAATAATTAAAAAATATAAATAATAAATAAAATTATATGTAATAATAAAATTGTATTAAATAAAAAATAAAAGGTAATTAAAAATCATAAAAATATTTTTATTAACGAAGTTTTGCTGTAAACTTAAAATTAATCTCAAAAATTTAGCCTCATCATTTCCAACGATCCTCTAAAGATATGTTGTTGAATACATGAAGTAAATGCATACAGGCTTTTTGTACTTTTTTAGGCTTTTTATATGAGTAAATTTACCGGTTACCGAGACATCCAGTGAAACACGAGTTTTAGTAGTAGAATCATAAAACAGGTTGGGTAAGGTGGTAATATAAATCTGTAATTTCCCCTAAATTCTACCTATTAATCATGGTCACGCTTTTAGTAACAACCTGACGTCCTCTTGTAAGTTTTTGGCATGAAAGTAGGTGTTTCACGCCCATGTTCTCGAAGAGATAGGATGGGGCAGAACAATGCACTCAGAAACCTAGCCGAAGACACTAAGTCCCACAATATGATAGGTGTCCCAACTGGCTCATATCCAATCCCAGGCGACATTATGTTTTTATTATTAGAAAATTTAAAATACAAATTTTCTAGCTTTTTGTTGTCCGACCCGGGGTTCAAAACCGGGCCTCAAAAAGTGAACTCTAGACCACGCTAGACCATAGAGGCGATCACAGGCAGGCCGTGTTGGTGNGCCTGCCTGTGCAAAATACCTAGACTATCTGCCATACTGTCAGGCAGCTCGTAAAAGGCAAACATAGGCTAACCGTCACTAAAACCGTGACATACTACTAGGTGCTAGAGTTTCGCAGCGACTCGCCCGGATTGGTACCACCGCCTTACCTATTCCTGTCGCCAACGTCTAATGCTTGCCGTTGACATGTTCCGTTTTGGAGGGTAAGGTAGCCGGTAAACTTACTTTTGCTCGAGGACCAACATCCCCAGATTGGCAACGCACCACCTTCGGTGTCTAGGCGGCGTGAATTTCTTACAATCAGGAAATCCGTCTGCTTGTTTGCCTTCCAATATCATAAAAATAAATAAAAAATATAAATAGAAAAGTAGTTGACCTGTATACTTCAACAATAAGAAATATGTATGTATGTAAAAGATGTAAAATAAGCCTTTATTTTGCTAATTCCGCGTAAGCAGTGTAACCGTTGTGGCAAATAATCCTCCAAACGACACAGAATGTGACAAGCCTAACTGACGTTCCCACCACCCACCTCCGCGACCAGAACACGAATATAGGAAGAGCTCGGGAAACAATATAAATTGTCACGTTCTTTACATGTGACAACCCTAACTAAAGTTCCCACCTCCCACCTCCGCGACCAGATCACAAATAGAGTCCGAACACGGGAAACAAAACCACTTGTCACGTCCTTCGCCAACTTTGTCGAAGCACTCACCACAGAGAACACCAAATCGCACTCGACGTACGTTTCGCCTCTACACCGAGGCATCCTCAGGAATTCGACCGTACCGTACAAACGACGACACACGAGACTCGTGTGTCTTTTTTATAATGGATTTCCGCAAAGTAACGCCTGATTCAATAAAATGTATGTATGTATTTAAAACACCACCACTGTGTCTTACGCTATGAGCAATTGGTTGTGAACGGGGAAAACCACAACCAGTAAATTGTTTGGCAACCTTAATGGTCTTACACCTACTTATTACCTGTTCTCTGCATTTGGTTGACGTAAACCGACTTGTTAACTATTACATCATAATTTATATATTAACAAGATCGTGACGCACCAGTTACATTTATGGTGTGTATTGACCATAGTATTAACCATAGTCTCTAACTGTCATGAGAATTGTGTGCTTGTTTTTTTTTAATATTCCTGGACAAGTCGCCCAAATTGAATCTAACCTCAAAGTGAGCAAATTATATGCTTGTGTTGTGGATGTTAGCTCAACGATTTTAATACATAGAAATACATAAATAGATACCAGAATAAATTTAATAAACACCTACACCTGGAAATGTAGACTTCCACAAATAATTCAAAACCAAAATTAGCAAATCGGTTTAGACGTTCTCGAGTTTTAGCGAGACTAACAAACAGCAATTGATTTTTAATTAAATGTATATAAAAATTATAATATTAGAAAATTGAAAACATCATTTTAAATTTTATAATGTTTTCCGACCTGGGGTTCGCAATAAGTCGAGTCCGTCACCGGAACGCTAAGCCACAGTGGCGATAAATAATAATAATTATAAAATATTAGTTATCAACGTTAGCATACAAATCACAAAAATTCATTTAATTTTAATAAAATAAAATAAAAATAAAAAACCTTTTATTTCATGCAAAAATTATGGTACATACATGGTTTAAAGAAAAAAAAAGAAAACTGTTGGCGTTGTGTTTACAGTTATTTTTATAAAAAAAAGTTTATATATAAGTTAGTATAGAAGTTTGATCGTTTGCATGAACCCCTTTTCGAGTGAAGGTGAAGGCCTCCTCTAAAGAATTCCATACCTATGTCTCTATCCTGAGCTATTTGCGGCCAGCAGGTACCTGCTATTTTTATCAGCTCGTCTTGCCATCTTGTCTGGGGTCTGCCTTTGAGACGTTTGCCGATTGGACCTTTCCACTTTGTAACCCTGCTAGTCCATCTCTCGTCCTTTAGCCTCGCTACGTGCCCAACCCACTTCCGTTTTAGTTTCTTCCTCTAACCTACGCTAGAGCATCCGTCGCTTTAGTGGTTTCTCTAATTTTTGTGTGACGAATTTTTTGCATCTTTTTAATATTGAGCATAGGTACTTCGTTCTATTGCGCGTTGGCAGGTGGTGATTTTGCTTTTTAATTTGGATGTTTATTTCCAAGTTTGACATGCGTAGGTTAGGCACGGTAGAAGGCATGACGTCATGACTTTTGTTTTGATATTTATTGGCATGTTACTTTTGAATATCTCTTTTAAGGACCAGTACTTGTTCCAAGTATTTTGTACTCTTCGTACTACTTCTAGTTCGTTTTGATTTCTGTTGAAGCCAATTTGTTTTCCTAGATAGATGTATGTCTCTGTATATTTCAGATTTTCATTTTCCACAGATATTCTTCTCTGTATACTATTTGTCATGACCATTGTTGTCGTTCAATTCTACCATTTAATTTTAATAGTAATTACTAATTTTATGAAGTGTAGTCTTAATTAAAATATTTAACAAAGTGTTTTTATTTTTACAGGAACTACACAAAGCAGTTATATTTGAAAGCAGAAAGAAAAACATCATGTAAGTTATAATTTTATACATATATAGTATAATTTTTAGTATACACCAATTTTAAACATGATATCACCGATTTAAAAAGGAAAACAAATTCAATTTCAATAAGTTCTCTAAAACTTACACATTTTGAAATGTAGGAATGTGACGAACCCATCATCGACTAGTGCATAATGGCACTAGTTATACACTCAGTCTGGTTAGATGGTTCTACAACTTTTCATTTCGACACAACGCTTTTTTTTTGTATGACTAATGCGTTGCCAACCTCGCGGTCTTTACAACTTCACAGGGCTTTGCAACACAACACTGTAACTTTACTTGTCTCTAAAACGTTAGTGTTTGCCACTATCCTATTTGAAAGTAAATTCTCTGCTAAAACTTATACGCAACATGACATTTTTTAATCCCAATATCAGACCAGAGATTAGGAAATATATTATATATTTTCTTTGATCAGACTGAGGACACCTTACATTTCACCTTATATTAATCATACAATACTTATAATAAACACTGGTCTAGAAATGGAATAAGAAAGCTTAAAAAAACTTTATCTCGATATTTATTTAGATTTCTACATTTTTTACAGAAATAGCTAGATTTTTTTTGTGAAACACAAATCAATTCACATATTATATACGTCAAATTTACATGTTGTTCTATCACTAAACAGTATAAAACAAAGTCGCTTTCTTTGTTCCTCTATCCCTTATAATCTTATCTTATATGCTTAAATCTTTAAAACTATGCAACGGATTTGGATGCGGTGTTTTTAAATACATAAAGTATAGATTGAAGAGGAAGGTTTATTTGTATATTTCATAACCGTGCGAAGCCGGGGCGGAGCGCTAGTATATTATAATATCTACTTAAGCCACGAACCAGAAATATATCTAATGTCGTTTTACCATTAAAACGGTTGTCTTTTACTATCAGAAGAGCCACGTCTTGTTTTCTATATCTATACACCTAGGTATAAATCTAAAAGAAAATCGTGTTAGTTATACTATTTATAACTCAACAACGGCTGAAACTATTTGGCTGGAAATTGATAGCTTAGAACCGTGAAAAGGACCTAACGTACTTTTTATCCCGTTCGACTTACAAGGAAACTACGAAGAAAAATGTTGATTTCTTTTTAATATAAACTGAACGGGTGGAACGAAGTTCGCCGGAACAGCTAGTTGAGACATTTTTTTTCTATAAATAGAAATCAAGTTGTTATTTTACATTTGAAATAAGGTCATAAAGATATGAATATAAACAAAATGAATCATCCTCTACTACACGTGGAGGCGGCCATGTTGATTTTTTGACGTCATGATTATATCTAATCAATTTATAAATGATTTTTGTTGATGTCTATGTATATAACGCCAATACTTTTCTACGTTGGTAAAATTTCCAAAACTATTTAACTGGAACCTTCTTAGATCTATGTAGAGTCCCTACCTGACTGATATATTTCTCAGTGTATCATCGTGATTCGGATCCGGTAGTAGGTAATAATAATAGCAATAATTTAACAAAAAAATAGTTAATTGGTTTGGTCAATTTATTTTTTTCTTAACGAAAACTAGCCTAAGTTACTTTTTATTACATCACTATCTGCCACAGAATATCCTCTCAACATCAGTCCGTTTCGGAGATTAGTCGGAACAATCAGACAAGTCAAAATTTAAAAAAAAATATTTTTTGTACATGTACCGTTTATACGTTCTTCATCATGTAGTAAAAAGCGGCTATTTTAACATTACAAATAAACACCCCAATTTTATTTATTTGTATAGATGTATAGCCGTCGACGAACACAAGTAGGTAATCCTCCCAATTGCTTACCTTGCTATTTTATAAAAAAAATCACAAGTCACCTGAATAAAATTAAAAATTTAAAAAAAACCCCGACATAAGAACTTAACCCCATCCGAGTATATTTGCAGACATTCGTTTAATCTCCCCACTTTAACCCCCCACAATTTTTAAGCGGCTCAACTGATTTTCATAAAACATGTCTAAGAACACTCGCACATAAGTCACCTTTAATACAAAAAAAAAATTAAATTGAAATCACTGCATCCGTTTGAGTGTTATGATGCCACAGACAGACACGTCAAACTATAACACCCCTCTTTTTGCGTCCGTGGTTAAAACACACTTTCGCACTTGTCGCAATATCATGGATACAATGTAAAGATGGTTATTTAATTTTCAAATAAATAAAAAATTTGCAGGTCTACATTTAGGAATAAACTGCATCAAAACGGATTCAGAATGCAGTGACCTATGAAGTAATGTTTGTCGATATCTAGGTTAAGATCAACTCGTATTTAGAGGAGATCTTTCCTCGCCCAAACTTACACAAGAGGTTTTATCACTCCAAACTCAGATTGGTAAAGGTATGCGTTACCTTTAATGACGCCCTTATTCCGAAGAGGAAGGTAGAGATATCCGGGACACTTAGCTAAACGTACTTATAGTCACGAAATGAGAGTTGGCAAACCTATCGCCAGCCAACTTCTTAACCAATACTTTCAATTTTTTTTAGATTTGATATTTTAGATTTTTTAAAAAAAGAACATTTTGCATTGCCCGACCCGGGAATCGCACCTGTTGACAAAATAAGCTGAAACCGTAACATTAATTTTGTGTAAAACAGTATTGTTTTATGTAAAAATGAATACTTAATTAATGTAACATTTTTATTATCAGGATGAAATTCTTCAAAACGGTATCCGGACCCCCGTGAAATCGAACCGCTTTCTTCAATGTCTAGGCCAAGGTCAGCACGTAGCAAGGTGGAACACCACAACCCCCTTACCCATACCCGAATGCCCATTGAGGAAACCTTACAAAGAACCCTCTTATATTGCTTCCGTTGCTTTTGATAAGAATAATCACTTAATAACGTTAACACAATAGTTACGTTTATAGATAGGTATATTATAAACGAGGTATTCACGTTTTTAGCGTTTATATTTTAAATGAACCTGTATTTGCCTGTGTTACTGCGACGAAATATTGTATTTAATACTTCTTACTAAGAGTAGGTACCTCGAACTAAGTACGTATAACTACAACTATAACTACCGACCTATAACTGCACTAATTTTATTAAACATTTAAAAAGACATCAAATTAAAAAAATACCTAATGTCATCTTTTACATTTTTTTTACTTTCAAAAAAAAGGTTATAATGATAATTATCTTAAAATAAAACAATTTGTCCTAAATAATAAAACATTTTGTTAGTCTCACGAAAAGTAGATTTTGATTGTTTGATGTTTTTGAAATACCAAAATTTCGTTTACCTGTTTGGCTTTAATTATTTATTTATAAGAAAATTCATGAATGCAACGTTATTATAAAATCTCATTTACACACAAAGACCAAAAATTAGCGCACCTTATTAAAGTCAAATAATACAATAAATAAATTATTTCAGTTTAAGTCACATTTTTCTAGTTTGCTACAAGCGCCATCTATTAATGAACTACATGAACTTCAAAGCGAGTAAACTGTGTTAAAGTCACTAGGACAGTTCTACAGGTGGCACTGGCAAATTTAATAAGCTGTCGTGTTAATAGGTGACGCCAGCATCGAAAGACATAATATGTAATTATGTAATAAAACAAAATACAATATAGCTTCATGGCACAAACAAAATTTTATCATACTTGCATCCTCTTACCAAGAAATAAAAAACATACATATTAACATAAGTAAGAAATTAACCCTTAAAAGTTCTTGAACTATTTTTATTTTTGTATATTGGACAAACCTATTTTTTTGTGTGATAGGTCACCGAAGAAGCATGGGGTCTAGTAGTGGTAAGAGACAACCGTGGCATACAGACACCATAGATATTACAAGTGCGTAGCTGTCCTGCGGCCCGGCCGGGATGCCAAAAGTCGTTCTGGTGTGGACAATAATTGAACTTATAACTTAAATCTTCTCATCGTCAAGAAATCGTCATCGTAAGGAAGATTGAAGATCATAATAGAAGATATTAAAACGTCAAGGACAGATGAAAGATTCCAATGAAAGATTTGTAGAAGTTCTTCGGACTATCGAACGACCGGGTGCCACGCTGTGCTCTCTCGGAAGTTACAGTGAGTGAACACAGCTGGTGGTATCTCAGTTGTTCCCTAGTTCTCCCAATCTGCAACAACTATGACAAGAGCAACAATTATAACAACAACCGCAACTACAACAGCAACAACAACTACCACTATAACAACAACAGCAACTACAACGACATGAACAACCTTGGTGAGCGGTCATCCTGTTTCTTTTGAAACTCTTGTGGCGAAGACAAAATCTGCTTTAATTATGTTCCTCTTACAATTTTACGATTATTTAACAGCTTTGGTTGACTATTGGGTTGGTTAGGTGGAATATTGAGTTTTTGCAAAAAGTACAAAGAAGTGCAAAGTAAGAAATTGGAAGCAATAATGGAATTACTAATGTAAACAAAAAATAAATAAAATAACTTTTTTAATTAATAAATACAATAAGTAAATTGTCTATTTACTAAAATTAGATGAAGAAAAAGTATTACAAATAGCATATGGATTTTAATTAAACTAAGAATAACAATTTAAATAAGAACTTAGGTTTGAGCCGAAATACATAACCGCGTTGCGGCGCCGCGCCGCTAGAGTATTTACTTACTAGCGGCGCGTCACTATTTATTTATTTAAAACAGAGTAATATCTTTTAATAACAAATAAACAATAAATTGCCCACGATGGTCCATGACAGAGAAACGTCTATGACGCCCGCAACGCAAACCGACGATTATAGCGGCGCGGCGCCGCAACGCGGTTATGTGTTTCGGCTCTTTTTGTGTACATAAGACTAAGGTAAAAGAGAGTTTTGTTCTCTTTTAGGCGTAATTTATAATCTGCGACAAAAGTGCGCTAAATACTCTATTCAGTAATTTTATGATAAACTTATTGTCACGAGCTCGTTATTTAATATGAGTGCCTATTAATGATACCATACCATCCACAGCAACAAAATTTTAACATTCGATATTATTAAATAATAGAAACAAAAGTTTAATTTGTAGACAAATAAACAAAAAAAATATGTATGCTGTTTATCTTTATTTTTGTTCTAACAATCAAAAAACATGGGTTTTGAAAAAAGGCAATAACCTAATCAATATGTAAATAAAACCAATAACATTTAAACGCCTTTAGTAACATGTTTTATATATTTAGACTATGTCATATATTTTAATTTTAAATTAGTATTTTTTACATACCTACCTACTTGTAGGTAAAAACATTTTATTATTGATTTAAATTCTACCTATGTATAGAACATAAAAATGGTAGGTACTTGTGATAGAGCCCATAATGGCCTAATCGTACTAAAAATATGTAATACCTTCAAAATATCAATTTAATAATTGGAATTATATCAACTCACACATGTTAACCATGTATAACTTTTGAGTTAAAATATTGGAACATTGATGAACGATGAAATAATAATGTGATCAGTTATCAGTCTTCTTACACAAATTTTTGAAGAAAAATATATCGTAAGACTGAAAAGTTGGAATGTTAGATGCATATTTTAATTTACGTAAGCTGTATATACTGAGACCTTTGCCTTCCCCTAACTTAAATAGGTATCTTAAAAAATGTGTAACTGTCAATCAATTCAATTATTATTTTTATTTTTAGTCTGTAGTCGTTTTTATTCTAATACTTTTTTTAATTGTAATATCTGACGATATGCTAAATACCTACATTAAGACTAAATGTATATTTAAGTGTTGACTTCAAAAGGAAGTATATTTCGTTCTTTAGGTTTTGGTATTCACGTTACCTAGTATTTTGCCATTATTCAAGTAGAAATTAGCATGAAATCTACCAAAATCGGGATTCAATGATAAGTAGTCATAAGTCTTATAAGTCATGTAAAAGTCTTGGCTCTTGGGTAAAGCGGTGGCCTCATTACTCAAGCTCATGTAGTGAGATTTGGCTGCAACGAGGAAATACACAATACGCTAGTTTCTTCATAATTATTTCACTTAGTGCACTTTCACTGAACTGAAAATTGTACAAAATGCCACCAAAATTGACTAATTTCACTGAATATAAACACGAAACTTGTGTGCGCGATATTTTTAAGAACTAACGTTTTTTAGATGAGATTTCTATTATAGATTATCACATTTTCGAGGTTATAAGGTAACCTTCCCCAAAATTGTGTTATGTGACATTTGTATTGAAAATATCCAGAAACAGATATTGGATTCTTTTTTTGGATTGTATCTTCTTGCGGTTTTAAAATTAAGGGTCCATGTATGCTAAAATACGTCAGCAATATAATGTTTTTTTCATACAAAATAATCACGGATCTTGGTGACAAAAATACACAAGATGAAAGACTCCAAAACACGATTCATTTCACTTTGCTCGATAGAAAAAACTCAAAAAGTTAACCCTTTTTTCAAAGCAAAACCTAACTGTCTTCTTCAATTATGAAAATATCGACACCAGATTTAACATAAACATAGATAAGTATTATACCTAAAAGATAATCGATTCAGTTTTTATATTTTTTTCAAATTACTTTTATAGTGTCAAAAATAATGATTTATCGCTTAAGGCATTTACTTTAGAGCGCAATTATTTCATAGTAATCATGGAACGGGGTAGTGCGGCGATTGGCTCTTCTGGCTAAGTGTGGGGCCTTAAGTCCAGATTTATGAAAACTTGAAAAAACTGTTACTTTTCTCTGTTGAGTACGTGCGAGGGTGCCTTTTAAACTTAGTCCATTAAAAACATTATTTTTATTGGTAGTTACATAAAAATATGTACTAAATCGAAATCGATTGGAAACAATTTAAAGACAGGTATTTGCCGAGAGTGCTCGTAGTTGTTATACATACATACATACACATACATACATACATAGAAATACGGCTTGAGAGAAACTTTAAGACGACACCAGTTTATTGCCTCCTGTGCCGATTCTTAGTATCCAGGACACAGATTAGTAACTTATAAATTTATGGTAAAAAGCCGGATAGTTGCCTCATGGGATAGTTGCCTAAGTGGAATACTTGTGTCAGTTTTGAACACTATTTATTAGGGATAAAGTAGGTAGTGTACTATAGGATAAAAACTAGACAGTTGCCTCACTGGGATGATTACGTCGAATTCGAAAAATCTAAGTATATTAGGAATGTGTTAACTGTTAGCTCCTTACAATAGGATAAAGCAGGATAGTTGCCTCAGTTAAATAATAGCCCCAATTTTGACCACAGAGAAATATTATTATATAATGCCTCGTTGGTCGAGTGGCTAGCGTTGCCTACACCGATCAAGCACGACGCTCGGGTTCGATTCCAGACGGGGCAGGCATTTGAGTGATGAACATTTAAATATCTGCATTTCCGGATCAGGTTGTTTATTAAATATATTCTGGTATCTATTTAAGTATTTCTATGTATTAGTATCATTGACCCAACACCCATAACACACGCATATAACTTGCTTACTTGGGGTTAGATTCAATTTGTGTGACTTGTCCAGGAATATAATTGTGAATTTCATCTGTAATGATGAACTCATTTGGTGGGTACTCAGAATTGTGTATCTATAGGTCATAACTACCCGCGTTAACGGGTTAGAAAGGAATTAAAAATTTCGCCACGGGACTTGAATCCTCAGTAGCTCAATTGGTTAGAGCATTCGTCGGCTTGAGACGAAAGGTTACAGGTTCAAATCCTGTCTGGGGCGAAATTTTTTCTTTCTTTAAAATTTATAGAATATTTATTTATTTATTTGAATGTTATATAATGCAATATCTATATATTTTAATTTTTCATGAGAGACGTTAGATGTTACTGGTTCGTGTTATAATCAGCTCTTCTTTGATCAGGATCTTAGGCAATGTGTGCAGGTCTGCTGACTATCCGGACTGAAATTTTGCTGTCAGAAATAAGTAAGGTTATGGACCCTTGGAAGTTGCTGCACAGCACTCTATCAGAATTGCTCTTGTTCAGCGGTCGGCAACCCGCGGCCCGCCGACGTCTTACATGCGGCCCGTGAATGTCTTGAAAATAAGTTATAAGTATCAAATTAAATAATAAACGTTCTGCGCTTGACCGTATAATATACGGCGTAAGTGTAGATTTAGCCTTAAAAATGCGCTTCTCTCCTTCCGTTTTCATTTTTTCAATGGGACATGGCCAATTATATGTAGGTAAATTTAGCTTCTAGGGTAAATATTACAAGTATGGCCGTCCTTTAGTTTATTTTGCCGCCTTGTGGCCCTTGCCTGTCAAAAGGTTGCCAACCGCTGCTCTTGTTGATCATGTCCTTTTCAACCTACACTGGCCTCTTATGAGCTCAATATTTGGTTCACTATAAGCAGGGGATCCGGACGAACACGTTTTGAAGTGAAAACTTCTTTAGCGGAGTTGCGCACTTTTTTGGAATGGGTGAAAACTTCTAAATTCGCGTCAGGACACATGACCTGATCGAAAATTCGTAAGACGGGTGGAGAGTAAACAGCCGGCGCGGCGTAGAAGAGGAAGTATCGCCCTCTCTTTCTACGGCGCGCCGAAAATGTATGCCTGCGCCTGCTGTTTCGTTCCTGAGACGGTGCAGGGCGTTTGCGCGAATGTTGGTGTTGTCATGTTTGTGTAAGATAGCGCAATACATGAATTATTCTACCACATAATATTGTATTCTACCACATAAATGATAGTATTTTCATACTGATAATTAAAGCAATTCGCGCAAAATTATTCCCTAACCATTACAAAATATCAAACATGCACAACGTTAATATTCAAGTTTTCACTTCTGCCGGCACTCCCGGAGTGCTACCCGTCGTGTTTTTGTTAAAGCTTACGTATCCGATAAATTGTAACGATAGTGCGTCTAACCACTTAATAGTAACATTTCCATTCCTTATCAAAGCGGGCCATATTTGCATCAAATCCAGATAAAAACGTGCGTACCGTCGTCTGTCGGGTACGTGAAGACAGCAGCTTTCTCGAGTCAGTGACAAGAAATCACAACGCTTCGTGAATGTACTGTAAATTATTTTAAAATCGGTGTAATTTTTATGAATGTACATACATTTGACATGTTTGACCGCATCGTTGGTCGAGTGGCTAGCGTACACGCCTAATTACATCGACCAACCGCGAGGCTTGGGTTCGATTCCCGACGCAGGCAGGCATTTGTGTGATGAACATTTAGATGTCTTCATTTCCGGGTCTGGGTGTTTATTAAACATTTTCTGGTATCTATTTAAGTATTTCTATGTATTGGTTGACTAACATCCATAAAACAAGCTTGCTTGCTTACTTTGGGGTTAGATTGAATTTGTGTGACTTGTCCAGGGACATTTATTATTATTATTATATTTTAATGATACCTCAAAGTGTATTAAAAAAGTTGTTAGCTTCATATTTTTTTAAGTGGGACTTAAGTAGCTAAACTACTGTTTATAGTCAACATTTTTTTTATATCAAAGAAAAAAAAATATCCTTATTTTGCCTCATGCCCAGTACGAGTCACGGAACTCCTAAGTACCTAATAAGAACGCAGCAAGCGAAAGTTGATTTTGAGAAGACCAACCTTAATACCGGCATTAAAAAAAGGTTTAATTTATACCTATAAATAAAGCATTCTCG
>NJDC01004603.1:189304-236829 GCA_002245475.1 Calephelis virginiensis
TGAAAGCCTTAGTTTTAGGTTCTGTATTATGTGTTTAATACGTTCTAACAAAAACATATACGAAGATAACAAAAAGCACTATCATTGTTTTAACAAAAATTATGTACAGATTTTTTTTTTTTACAACAGATGCATAGTTTCGGCTATTCAAGGTTAAGATTATTCAAAAAAACTTATCTTTAAAATTGATCCAGCGATTCTCAAATTAAAAGTATTGTAACAAACCTGACGTTATTTGAATAGGCATACGAAGAATGACATTTAATTATTAATTTATTATTATAATAGTTAATTAGTAGGTTTGCCACCTATCACATTTTGGGTCTTAAATGTACTTTCGGCGAATGGTCGGTGTCCTAGTTGCACATTTACCTACCACTTCAGGAGTACGCGTGAAGATACTAGCGAATATGACCTACCATTAGTAAGCTTACGTATCGTAACAGTCTTGGCGAGGATTTCACTACCGAGGAGTCACCTGATGCACTGCCTAGACCAGGGGTGGTCAAATTCTTTTGACCGCGGGCCGGTAAGTTAAATCTAGTGGCGGGCCAGTAAATTATAATTAATCTTGAGGCGAGCCGGTTTATTAAAACACCCAAAAATAGCACTAAATATTACGATTATAAAACGTTGTATAAAGATAATATAAGGCATTTTTTATTTTATTTTACAATCTTTTATTAAAATAAAATCTATTTATGAAGTCTTAACATATGAAATACGCAATATATATATATATGTTTGAAGTATCGATTTAGTACCTTAATTGTTCAAATTTCAATAGTCTTTTAACATTTCGACTGTTAAATTTTTTAAAGAGGTTCATATTTTTTCTAAAAAAAATCCACGGCGGGCCGGATTAAAACCTCTCAAGGGCTGTTTTTAAATAAAATATATATAATAAAATAAAATATAACGAAACGATGATAGATTACTGTAACAAGTAATCTATTTTCAATATAAGAAAAAAAAATCATCTCAAACAGAATTCGAACCTTCACTCTTTTCTTCTTCTTCTTTTGAGTTGATTCTTATACAATATACAGTCATTAGTCACTATGTACAAAGTCATGTCAGGTCAGAGTCTTGAGTAAAGCGGTGGCTACGTTACTCAAGCTCATCTAGTGAGATTTGACGGCAGCGAGGAAATAGACGATACACTAATTTCTTCATGATTATTTCATTTGTGCACGTTCGCTGAACAAAATTAATTTAATTCCCACCTAAATTAACTAATGTCACTCAATACAAACACGAAATTCAATAATAATGAAAAAATTACGACCACCCTCATTCACGATGGCGCCAAAACTCCCTACACTCTTTTATCTTTCAATGACGAATGCTCTAAACATTCAATTCGAGCTATCGAGGATTCAAATCATATTTTAAAATTTTCATTTATTTTCTTATGGACCCTGGCAATAACTATGGCAATAGCTACACATATCTAGGCAATATCTACCTTCGCATAATTAGTACTGTTATTTTCAACAGTAGTAATATAGAATCATAGTTTTCAACCATTTAATTAACTATTGAGAGCAAAAAAATGACAGTACGGATAAAAGAGACAGCTATACCTAACATCAAGAAGTTTTCTATAAGCTTCTCTATCCTAGTGACTACCTATATGAATTTGACAGGCTGAGTAAAATCACTGGTTGGACTAAGTATAATACTAAATAAAATATTCAATTGAACATGCTCAAAAGCCTTTGGAAATGCTCCAACTTTATGAAAAGAAAACTTCGGAAACAGTGCTTTAAATTTATATTCAACGTCTGTATGAAATCTTCAAGGATTTTGTCCGGAAAGTAAGCCACTAGAGTAGTTCTGACTGAAAACTAATTAATATTTCAACTATACCTATTCTACTCTGTACCAACATGACTTTCAAGAAGAGCTGAACGATTCGATATATTAAATACTTACATAAAGAGAAAATTTTGTTGTCCTTTTAAGAAAACCCACGTAAAATTTATATTAAGAAATATAGAAAGCTAAAACTTATCTATAGTTTAAATTAGCTTAGCTGACAAACGTTGTCTTGTCCCAGGTTAATTTAATGGGAATGCGTATGGGTGACCAAGTGGTGAACTGGCTGCTTTATGCAGATGATGCTGTACTTTTGGACTCGACACCAGCTGAGCTGCAAACACTGGTCACAGTTATGGAAGGAGATTGTAAAGAAAGGGGCTTACATTTGAATGCGATGAAAACTAAAATAATGGTGTTTGAAAGAGACGTAGCAAGAACGGATGTAAGAGTTTTGGTTGATGATGTAGTGCTGGAACAGGTGAATGAAATTGTATATCTTGGTTGTGCTTTTAGCAGGGACGGAAGGTACACCGCGGATGTAGAGAGGAGAGTGAGTGCAGGGAATAGTGTGAATGGAGCGCTTACCTCGCTTTGGAATAGCTTACCCAAAAGCTATTCCAAAGCGAGGTTTTGAGTCAAAAAGCTAGACTCGCTTTGCATAAATCTGTGCTTATCCCAACGTTATTGTATGGAAGCGAGAGTTGGGTATGTCAGAAAGAGCATGAAAGTAGGATTAATGCGGTCGAAATTAGAGCACCACGGAATATCTGTGGTGACCGCATTCATAACAGTGAGATCGGAGAAAGAGTGGGATTGAAAGAAATTGTTGGTGTTAAAATGCGAAAGGGCATGCTCCGTTGATGAAAGATTGACAAAGCAGATATACAATGCGAATGTAGATGGATGTAGGTACCCGGGGAGACCAAGGCTGACATTTCACGATCAGATCAATCGAATATTATCCGAGGTTGGTGTCAAGAGTCTTCGAAACCGGCGTGTTTGTATGAAAAGGATCATGAATGTGAAGGAAGCAAGACAGGTTGTCAGGATCGTGAGGTCTGACACTCGATAATCTCTGCCTACCCGTAAAGGACTTGGCGTGAGGATATGTGTATGTAAATTAATTAATAAGTTCTGACTTGATCAGATGCTGTAAAAAATTAGCATATTAAACATGAAAAAACAAATACATAAATTCACCAATCACATTAATCGACATAATTATTTTTTCCGTTTTTTAACGAATTTTATAAGTATAAAATATACAATAACTGAACATTCTATTGTTATATTACTCTTTAAATATAAAGAAATAACAAAGACATGAAATAAAAATGTTAAAATTAAAAGTAAGCTAAATTATGAGCATTTGCCTACCCCGTAAAAACTTGTGAAGATGTACTTGTATATGTATGTGTTGAATTTGAACCTTGAACGGGATGAGATATGTGCCCGATTGACGATAGACTTTCCCCCAATCACACTGTGGGGCTTGTCTGCGTACCTCTGGGCGTGAGCATGTTTTTTTTAAATATAAAATTATTTAAATAACAATAAAATGAGTTCGTCCGTCAACATGTTTTAGTGTTGAAGCATTAGTAGTCATCCATCACATTACTATGTTCTAACGACCTTGCAAACTAATTCCTATTGCGACGACGGCTATGCGGCAGTTCGAAGAGCGCTTCAGCTAATATATTACATGCATAATTTTATACCTACACTGGCTTCTCGCTCGCTCTTGGGCTTTCGGTTTTCTTATTATTATTAACTCTTTATTGATACAACATATATTACAAAATATACTTAAAAGTAAATGAAACAAAGTAAAAAAGGCGAGCTTATCTTCTTATATATAAAAAAACAATTGGCTGTTCGTTAGTCTCGAGAACAACTGGACCGATTTGGCTAGTTTTGGTTTTGATTTAAGTCCAGGGAAGATTTAAAAGATGAGAAAAAAGGCAAATCTGCGAGGAAACTAGGAAAACAACATTTTAAGTTTTCCCTTAAAAATAGAACGAGTGGAATGAAATTCGCTGGGACAACTAGTTTCTAAAAAATTTAATTTCTTCCGGCCCACCTGTGAAAGAAAAACATTAAATAAAAGAACCAGGCCCGGTGTACAGATAAATAAACTTGATAAATATATACTATTTGATTAATTTAGACACATTGTGTAAAACAATATTAAGCAAGTAAACAAAGATAAACTAACCATAAAGTTAAGTGAATTTATATTCATGCATTAAGAGATTAACGAAGAAGCGTCTCTACTTTTCGTTTTTATACTTAGCTTAAATTTCAAATTAGCTAATCTTTTGAATATGGAAGACACAAAAATGTATAAGTAATAATACTTAACTATAATACCTCTGTGGTCTAGCGGATCTGGTGTTGCTCTTGACTGCATGAGGTCCTGGGTTCGAATCCCAGGTCGGGCAACATCGCCAAACGGGCACATTTCCAATCCCGACCAACATCGACCCGGGATTCGAACCCGGGACCTCATGCAGTCAAGTCCAACAGCCGGACCGCTAGACCACAGAGGCATAATACATACAAAAAAACATATTCTATAAAAATATAAAAAATTGCAATATATTACTTAATTAACTGAAACGTGCTAAAAATCTACAAAATGAAGTTATATGCTGACTTACTTATATATATACTTATACTAATACTTATGCTATAACATGTTCTCCAATCAATTGCTCGCAAGATCTCAACCTTAAGATCATCATTAATATTAGTCTTTTTTTTATGTTATAGGAAGGCAAACAAGCAGACGGATTTCCTGATGGTAAGAAATTCACGCCACCTAGAGACACTAAAGGTGGTAATGGTGCGTTGCCAACCTGAGGCCGGGATGTTAGGCCTCGAGCAAAAGTAAGTTTACCGGCTACCTTACCCTCCGAACCGGAACACGTCATGACGTTATGACGGAATGGGTAAGGCGGTGGTACCAATCCGGACGAGTCGCTGCCAAACTCTACCACCTCGTCGGATGTCACGGTGTTAGTGATGGTAAGCCTATGCTCGCCTTTTACGAGCTGCCTGGCAAGGAAGGCAGATGGTCTATTCTACAAAGGTGCCCGGACCAACACGGTGAAAAGTCTCATTTTGATTTTAATGAATCTAAGCTACAATTTTAAATCAGTCTTTAATCTTTTAAATATTAAAAACATTGTAATGTTTTATTATTATTTCCGAACATTTTAGAAATTTTAAGCAACTAATTACATCCTACGGCTAAATCTTCTTTAATTGTAATGTTTTATAGACTAATGAGATTTATTTTAATTCGAACCTAATAATTAGATAAATACCTTTTTAAAAATTGGTTTATAAGAATTGTCCTATAATATATTGTGACTTCATCGGATTATTAACCGTCCTATTTATAAACACGGAGTAAAGTTCTTCAATGTTCAACCTGGGATTATATTCCTTATAACAATGTGATACAGACTATAATATCAACATAATTTTAAACCTACATTAGTTCTTGACTATTACTAAGAGATTAAAGTTTAGTGTTTTTAAATGTTTAGTTAAATGAGTAAATAAAAACTAAATAAAATTCTGAAGGTAAAATAAGCGCATTATTAATCATTTAAAAACAAACTACAAGTTCATTCAACTATAGTGAAACTTATTCCGTCACTTCATAAATATTTAAAATAAATGTTGTCCGCGTATTAATGTTATTTGGCCGTCTCTCAGGAACGCATCTAGATATCGAGATAAAAGGTGGCCTTTTTCACTCTTCAGTTTCTGTCTCTACGTGTAAAAATTACATCCTAACCCACTTTATTATGACGTAATAATGATCAAAGACACACACACACACACAGACACACACAAAATCTTATGATATAACATGTGTAGTATTATGGTTTTTGGAATATTATTAGAATACTTTTTATTCGAAACATGTTTGAAATATACATTTTTTGAAAGTCGGGTCTCACACTTTGCATTACTATAGAATTAGATATTTAGCCATTTTATGTACGATGTACATTATACGTACATTATATATTATATACTGATTCAATAAAATACATTATATGTATTTTAAATTAAGATTATGACCGTCAAAAACAACAAGGAAATTTGGCAGGAAATTAATCAATACATGTGTATTTAAGTCAAATTAGCAGGAATTTGATCGTAGAAATTGTATTGGCGCCTTTTAGTCTAAATAACTTTGGCCGGGGGCTCGCAAACCATAGCCAATAGTTAATGCCAAGAGTCTCTGGCACATCCCTTTGTCGCAAACACAAATATCAAGGGCAGGTCGAGGTGTGGAAATAGTGCTAGATCTATATTATGTTCGGTATATGATTTATAGACAAACAAGCACACATCTCTCCTGATGGAAAATAACCCGCATCTATAAACACCATAGATGTTACTAGTGCGTCATTGTCTTAAAGCCACATTTTTGGTCACATGTGTTATGCTATAGGCTAGCCTAACCTCCAGCACTAAACATGACCATGACGAACATTGACGTTAATACCGAAGGCAACAGGAATAGCAATGACGGTAAAGAACTTAGCTTAGTTATGGCTAACTTATGGTTATGGTGATAAGGTCGTCGCATCCCAACTTTTTACTAGAAAGAGAGTTCAATGCTACAATTCTGTTAGGTACTTCTATTCTGACACCGTATCCTATAAGCCTATATATTTTATATCGTGTCAAAATAGGTAAATTAATTGGAAAAAATGTTTCTTTGTAGCATATGCATGTTAATAACAAAATGGTCACAAAAACATTTATGCATACATAACATAATTGTGGTGTACAAACATAATATTTAATTAATATTTACACCAATTAAATATTCGCAAGTGCTATAATATTAAAAAAAATACTTATCTTACTACTTATCCCCTGTGGGGTCTAGCGATCCGGGTGTTGGACTTGACTGCATGATGACCCGGGTTCGAATCCCGGGTCGGCCAACAAAAAGAAAATTGGATTATTCCAATTTTCTAATTTAAAAAAAAAATGTTGGTCGTGATGGAAATGTGCCCGGTTGGCTATAGGTTTGCCACCTATCACATTGTGGGACTTGTGTGTTCGGCTAGTCGTGGGTGCCCTGGTTTTGCCTCTGCCTACCTCTTCGTTATGGGCGTGAAGATACTTAAAATACTTAGTTTTATAATTTTTAAAAAATAATTTTAGATAAAATTTATTTTAATCCTATCTACCGTACACTACAACCGATTTCACTCATCAAACAATTTTAACAGAATATTGCGCGTCGCCAACTTACGAGTGAGCGGTTGCAATTCAGACCCACAGGCCACAAACAGCATCATAAGACGAGGGTAACAATCTAGGTAAATTGTTGCACATCTAGGGATGAATTTTCATTGTTGATTTTTTGATTTTTTTTTATTGGAAATTAGTTACGTGTAAAATTCAACATATGTAAAGTACCTAAAGTGTCATAAATTTTAGCGTGACGTAGTTACATAGTGAACTGCAAAAACCAACTTGAATTTAAATAAGTAAGGGCCAGTTGCACGTTCCCTGGATAACTATTTAACTCTCAGCTAGCTTCTAACCAGGGTTAAATCTCTTTAAATTTGACAGAATTAACTCCTTATTAAATATTCCCCGGAATATGCAAGTGACCCTAAGTCATTTAGGTAAACAAAAATTTAGATTTTTTTCCGATTTCCCAGTTATAATATGACCAGATATAGACTTCATCAATGGCATCATCTGGGAAGTATGCTCATTCAAAAAAAATGAAATCGATTAAGAAATGACTCAGAAATCGATTTATAAACATAAAAATATAGGGTTCGAACATATAACCTCCTTCGTTTATCGGTTAAAAAGGCGTATTTAAGCAGGTGAAATAATGATGCCATGGATCCTTAATTCCTGGAAGCGACAAACTTTACTTTGTATGTAATTTAAAACCTTAGGAAAAACTCTCTTTTTAAATTAGCTGCTGCTGCTATTTCTACTTTTTATTTCGAATGTACTTCAACTGAAAAAAAATATACGTAAAAAGAATAAAATAAGCAATTTGTTTTACTAGAAATACGCTCGTCTCTTAATAAAAATGAGTACTTTGTACTTTTGTTTAATTTTATTTTTAGGTTCTTTTGTGATTCCCTTAGTGTTACAAGAAGTTAATAATAAGGAAAATCGCACAAAATCTATATTATTTTGGATGATATTCTTTTAATTTTTTTTGTGAACATTTAGACCCATATAAGTTTAGGTAGACTTGAAATGACTTGAAGTTGACTTAAGATTGCGGCCATACAATAGCAATGAACCAGTAACATGATCTCTATAGACGATGGTTGTATCTTCAAGATAAATTGCTTGCTTATTTGCTTAATATCTCAAAAAATGTAACAGTTCAAGAGAGAAGAAGAGAGAGAAGAGAGACTTACAACCCCGACAACTACGTCATTCCAGCAAAGTTGTTATTTTGAGGATTATCAGTACCCGTGTTTTGTTAAGAGGTATACTTACGTACCCTTGAGCATGAATGCAGGTAAATAAGTACAAGTACATACATAAAAACGTCACCTACGTTAAATTGAAAAGTATTCATTTTTATTTAATTTTAATGATTCGCGTTTTTTTATTTCAAAAAACATAAAAAAAAATCGTGTAGTTCTTGCTCTATGATTGTTTCCGGGACGATATCTAAAGGACCTTTGATCAAGGACATCTAGGGCCTAGAAGCAACAGCTAGATCGATAGAGGCTTTCAGTCGAACTCCATCACCATGGCGACCTGCAGCCGTGACCTGAGGGAGGGGAGAGGGGATTGCATTGAACGGCCCGGCTGCAAGCAGATATTTCGGTGCAGCGATATGCTCGCAGTCTCTTACCGCGCTTCTCACAGCGCGCGCGTTCGTCACCGTCACCGTGTATTCTGCCATTGTCATAGTGTTAATTGTTAAAAAATCCAGTGATATACAATCACAAACACCTGTTGCGAGGAGAAACCTCGTGGAAAACTGTTTTTCTCCGTAACCGCCGCGACGGCTTTCACATTCCTCGTTCAGCGCTTTTGATAAACCAGTCTCTTTAAACCTAGTATAGTGCATCGTATATCTCAATAATATCAAGGCAAACTCTAGGCGTAGGATTGTTATAGCCTCGCTCCATTCGCGTTCGACCCCGTTGATAACATTATAACTGCTGCATTTATCTAATTACATTGTGCTATAATTTTGAGATTATGAAATCTGTGTAACTAATGCAGCTGGCAGTTGGCCAGGGATGCAATATTGAAGGTCAGGAGTGGGAGTGAGCTCAGGGCGGGCGGGAGAAGTGAAACGGGAAAGTGCGCTCGGACCTCCCTCGGGTTTACGCAAATAACTCCCTTTGTGATCTACCCCGGAATAATAAATCAATGTACAATAATAAAACATCTAAGTATAATTATATTCCTTTTTTTTCCAATAGTCACTTTTAGATTTTTTTTAATTTTCATTGTATGCATAATAAAAGAACATGCAAAGGAAAAAAATAGTAAAATTCTTGATTTAATTTTCCATTAAATTGTAAAAAAATATCTTCAAATCAAGTCAGAAGTAAAAATTAAATATTTAACTGATTATTTCCTGAATCTTAAACCTAAAAGTGTATGGCGTGACTATCGAGCCTTTTATCAGTAGGTATATTCCGTGTGGGAACTTTGTATGTGTTGTTAATGTAAGTACAGTTAATACTGTAAATTTATTCTCGTTTCGAGTAAAAACATTTTTTTTACTTTTTTTTAAATTAAAAATCTCGTCCTTCCTCCGCCCTGCCAAACTGCCATTGCCACATCTGACGATTCTTACATCCAGTGGAGTTACTCTTGAATCTCGATTTCATGAAAATTGGAAACTGGAATCGGATAGGTCATTTTAGGTACTCTTGAACACAGTAGGTACTAGCAGATTATTAACATTTAGTTCCAAAAAAAATTTACTAATGCTATAAAATGATTTATTATTCATTGTTAACTAAATGTTAATAATTTACTTGTACTAAGTTTAAGAGTACCTAAACTACCATATCCGATTCCGATTTCCAATTTTCATGAATTTGAGATTCAAAAGTAACCCACAGGTCTGAGGTAGAAATAAAAATGCTAACATCATAACATTATTGAATACACAAATAACGTTGAAAGTATTTTCATGCAATGCAATATTCTAAACTATACGCATAATGCCTCCATCAAAGTTAACCTCAGCATGGAATTCCCATTTAATGCCAGTTCGAAAATCTGTTCTAAAGGTCGTCTTTACACCATCCAATTCGTTTCATATCATTTTTAAAGGTCATGTACACGTGCAAGTTTTGAATACTCGTTGGTGTTGGTCCGGGCTTCTTTGCAGAATAGACCATCTGCCTTCCTGTCGGGCAGCTCGTAAAAGGCGAGCATAGGCTTACCGTGACATCTAACTAGGTGGTAGAGTTTCGCAACTACTCACTCGGATTGGTACCACCGCCTTGCCAGGAAATGCGTCTGCTTGTTTGCTTTCCAATATCATAAAAAAATCGTGTTGAACATTCATGTAGGGTTGCGAAACACGCATTAAGTGATAAGCTTATGTTGCCGAACAGAACTTTCGCTGGCGGGACCATTGACCGTGGCTCGCTTTCTAAAACATGTCGTAACGATAGTGATCGCCCCAGGCCATTGTAATTCACGGCACGCCTTCAACACGCGATGTCATTATATTTTTTAGTAAATTGGCAAATTTTAAGAAAGTCAACTGGTATCCCTAAAACTGGAAACAAAAGCTTAACCGTGAAGATTCCTAAAGTTAAAAGAAAGTACGTCTACATTAATGTATTTAATTTGTTTATTGTTGCTTTTTAGGAATATATCTTAGAGATTTATCGATTTGTGTGAAAAAAAAAACACTTTATACATGACAAAATTAAAAACCATACAGGTTGGCAACGCAACGATAAAGTTGGTGTCTAGAAGCGGTGATTTCTACTAGCAAAATCAATGTAATTGTTTGCTTTTCCACAAAAAAACTGAACATTAGTATAGTAAAAAACAAATATAGATGATATATGTTTTCACTCATAAAGCTAACAAAAGACAGTTATAAAAATGTTTTACCTTGTAACAATATTGCGTTCATAAACTTTGCACTTTACAAGAACTCTTTTTTTCTTTTAAGTACACTTAATTTGTAAAGTATATTATTAATTAATGTGTATGAAATAAACAAAACGATGAAATACTAACCAATTAATTACTAATTAATAATTATACCACGTGGCAACTTGTATATTATATACATTTCTATTTTGATACATTTACATATTTTATTCTTTGCCTACAATCCAATAGACTTCAAATACATGTAAGAGAATCTCGTAAATCACCCGCATAAAAATATAACAAAAGTCAGATCTCGTTCTAACAATGTGTCAAAAAATGTCACCAAACGGCTTTGTGGTAGAGTTACTTTACGTGAATGTTTCTTGTAATGTTTCTAATTATTTAAAATCACCAATGCAATGCTTTGTAGCGATAGTTTGACCTCAACTTTTCAAGTACTTACAGCAACTTTGTTGCAGGAATTTCAAGCCATTCCATTTCAAAATGTTTTGTTTTAAAACAATGTTTCGGTGAATTATAAAAAAAATCTGTTTTCGTAAATCTACTATACCTACCTAATTTAAAATAGGTTCTAAGTACTAAGTAAAATGTTGTTTTTAATTATATGAACAGTAAAACTTGCAGAACATTGACTTAAACATTTAATGTTTCTTTATATTTACCAAAAATCGTGTCTTCTTCACAATCTTACCTAAGTTTTGACACATCTAATAAAATAATTAATAGTCACCCGCGGTTGAGAATGTCGACCCATTTATAGCCATCTTTGACTAAACTCAACCTTTATTAGATCCCCATATGTGACTAACAGTAATTAGTAGTTTTTTAAGAAAAAAGATTTCATCGTAAACAAAGTAAAAATGTGTCTTAAATACAGAAAAAAAATGCTAATGCTATGAAAAAACTAATTACGCTTAGGTACTTTGATACAGCAGTAATCAATTACAAAGAAACACTGCCTGCTTATTAATAAAGAATCGATAACAATGTCATTTGAATACAATAGCCTTGGCCTTGTCTATAATATCATAGGTCACTCACGTCCTTGGGATATGTGCCAGATAGCAGCCCTCTCATTCGCCCGCGCCGCCCTCTATATGGCGTAGAACCGGAAATTGCTGATATTGCCAATAGAGCATTAATACCCATTTAATAATTAGCGCATTGCGTCCTTATTTACTGCTCACCGGTTATACAGTATAGTCAATTTATGTCCACGTCTTAATAGTAAAATCAAAAGATAGATAAACCGGTCGCACTATAACTAGCTACGAGATTTTCAAAAAAATAATTACTTTTTTGATTATTTATAAAAATAACAAAAAAAAATATTTTCTTGCATGTCTTATCATTTTTTTTTATTTCTAATAAAATAATTGCTAAAAATCAAATGTAATTTGTTACAAGAACTAGAGTTTTTTTAATAAAACAAAATCATTATTAAATATACAATATTTTAATGACTGAACGATTACAATTTTATTCAAACAAACAAAAAACAAAGACATATTGAAACAATACAAGAACATAATCGTAAAATTTACTTGTATGTTACTAGCTTGTACCCGCGGTTTCGCTTGCATTCAAGACATTCATTAAGTCATTTATAGTATCCTATGTTAGCCTTATTATCTCCAAGAATATGTGGACAATATTTTATCATGATTTGTTAAGTAGTTGCGTGAAAGTGTCACTAACAAACTTACATTCGCATTTAAAATATTATAGTTTCAATTATATTTTATAACTATATCTATATCTAACTGATTAAAATATTACCTTCCCATTTATTTAAACATATCCGCTATCCGGTTGCATTATCCGGTTAACACTTAATCCATATCCTTCCGTTGAATTGAACTCAAAAATATTTTTTTAAAAAGTAGCCATGAAATTTTCAAGGCGTTTTGTGAATGGTTAAATAAACGTTACTATTTCGTATTCGTTTTGACAATTTTATTTTATTTATGAGCTGTAAGTTGACATGTTATCATGTAAAGTATCTCAAATGCAAAGCTGTGCCAAAACCAGTTTATAAACACTTTCGTTTTCAAACGTATGAAGAAAGTTTTACACTGCATTTCGCCTTTTGTGTATTTTATACTTCTCCAGTATTTTGTGTATTTTTGCTTTTTGTGTGCAATCAAGTGTTAATAAGTAAATATGATATGTGTGACGTATACATTTATCATAATTAAATGTAAAACTATCCAAGCTATATTACTACTACAACTACCACTGCTACTACTACCTGTTTGACCGCGACATTGTCAGCGTAGAACAGTTACTATTTTTAAACTACCCTTCACCCCCTATTTTCAAACTACCCTTTGGGGGTAGATTTTTCAAAGCCTATGTTTGAAATCTTTAGCTATCAAATTTTATCGAAACCGGTTCGATTTAACCGTGAACGTGCGAGACACACAGACAGACAGACTTTCACGTTTATAATAATTAGTATTTACAAATACGAAAGTGTGCTGCATGACCTTTTCTCACCTTTTATTTGTAGTTATTGTATTGTTATCATAGGTGGATGGAGATTGGCATAGACTATTTATACCAATATCTAAAAGAGATCCTGTGAAAAAGCAAACATAAATAACGATACATTAAGGTTTACCTAATAATAAGGATAACCATTAAATTAAAAATTTAAAAATACAAGAACTTAATTTCCCTTTAAAAAGAAAAAAAAACAATTAATCTCTCCACTTTCACCCCCCACAAGTTTTTAACGACTGAACCGATTTTCATAAAACCTGTCTAACAACACTCGCACATAAGTTACCTTTAATACGAAAAAAACTAAATTGAAATCACTGCATCCGTTCGGGAGTTATGATGCAACAGACAGACAGACACGTCAAACTTATAACACCCCTTTTTTTGCGTCGGGGGTTAAAAACGCCGCCCGTGGTTCTTAATATATTATTATGTTAACGGTCCGTTGCAAATCTGAAGCATTACATAAATTACTCTTACATAAATAAGTTTATCAGAAACTATACCCATAACGGAACACGACAATAACAAGTTATTAGAATTAAATTGAACTCATTTTAAACCATTAAAAGAATTTTCAACCGACAAAAAGGGAATAGGATCCATACATAATTTATGGAGTCGTCAGTTTTTTTTTTTTTAAATCATATGAAATCTTAATCTTATCTTGAATCTTATGGCACTTTTTATGTACTAGCGTTCCAGCATCGGACTTGACTTTTTGAGGTCCCGGGTTCAAAACCTGGGTCGGGCAACAAAAAAAATAGAAAATGAGTAAATTTTCTAATAAAAATAACGTTGCCCGGCATTGGATATGTTCCCGTTTGGCAATAGGCTTGCCACCTTTGACATTGTGGGACTTGGTGTCCTGGGCTAGTCGTGGGTGCCTTGGTTGTGCCTCTGCCTACATCTTCCGGGATATGGGCGTGAAAATACTGTAAAGACAGATCCGCCTCGAAGAAAACTGCCTGCGCCCACGCGAATGACTTGCGTTGAGATGACCAAGCCCAGAATCCAAAAATATCATCTGTGCAATTTCAAGTAAGCTCAGCTGAGCTTGAAATAGGTTCTGCTTAAACCCCTTCTGCGTTGGCATTGACTGCAGGGGGTCTTAGGTTTAATTCTCGAGTCAGTCAAGGCAAAATTTGTTTTTTTCAGTTTTTTTATTACAAATAATACAAAAAACTGATTATCATTGTAGTTTTTTAGCCTAAATAAATGTCAGATTTTAGTGCTCCCATAAATTGCATTTTAATAACAATTGTTTGCTGTTGTCGTGTTCCAGTTTTTAAGGGGGAAATATAGCCGGAAAATGGCGCTCAGCAATACAACTTATAAAAGTATGATTTCCTTCGGGTTTATCTTGCTATCTAACTGCTCCCTTGAAACAGTGCCATTATCACAAATTTTAATAGATTTCCACCATTATGTTTATAAAGTCATTTATTTTTGAAAAAATATAGCTATATTAGTATCATGAATCGGACTCATCAAAAATTACTTTCAACAAGATATTTTGCAATTATTGTAAACCCTCTTAGATCTAACTCAAAGTATTATTCGAATTGATAAAATAAATATTTGTAGCCATAAACGTATGATTACCCTATAATGTTTTTACCTGTCGAGAATCATATCTTTACCCGTCAGTGAGCGGTGTAGTTAGACGTCTACGCTACGAATACTGTCAATGAGGCGGTCACCCTTCGACCGGACTACATAATGTGCCTTACTCGTAAAATGCATTTGCACACGCGTGAGGCAAGTGATCTGTGTAGCGGGATAGACGCGTGAGTCAGTCGGCCTTGAGCTCGCATAGTATAACGTAAACTCGCGAACCACTAAAATACTATTTTATTGGTTCACCAGCCAACTAGCGGTGACAGTCGGCCGAGGTCACTTCATTCTGATGAGAACAATGTTAGGGTTGCCTTAGTGAAAATGTAGAGATACTAATTCATAATTTATACACTAACCACTGATGTAAAATGTATAGAGAAGTATTTAAACAAACATTGCAGCCGTTCTCAAATAGTTACAAATTCGAGCATTTAAAATGATCCTTAGTTATGACATATTTTCACAAATTTACTAATCGTTATCAGTAGTTTTATTCGTTATTACACTTCATCAAAAATCGTGACAAAAATTACTACTTTTTTTTCAATGCGACGAAATGTCAAAAAAACAATATTAGATTATATTTATAATATATTTACACCTATGTTGATTGTCCCTCAAGTGTGCAGAACAAATGCAACCAGTAGGTAAACTTGCGATAGGTTGTAAGTGTTAAAATGTGATAGTGATATTTTTGAGTCATATCGTTCCAAGATATTTAGGCATAAAATTGACAATTACACATTTAATTAATTAATTATCTCTTCTTGTAATTTGTAGAGTCAAGGGGTAGGGTTATCTTTTTTTATGCCAGAAGATGTGACGTTTAAATGCCCATTCTAACATATCTTATCATATTGATTATAATCAAAAACGTCAAATAGTTTAGTATCTTTTAATGCTGAATAGCTTACTTGGTTCAAATTTACTTTAATGAAAACATCTGCTTCAAACCAGTAGGTATATTTATTGCAAAACTATCAAGTGTTTTAGACATGCAAAAACAAATCATCGACAATTTTTCCGCTCTTTCGAAACTTTTTGTTGAACCCTGCAAAAAATAGTTGTATAGTCTTTCTGGTGTTTTCACTTATCGCTGGCAGTTGGCCGTTGAAATGGAGCATCTATTTTAGGAGCTCGAGGCCCGCCGCGACATTATTATAACCGACATACGAGCCTTACTCGCGGTAAACGATAACAAGTATACATTGCATTATACAAAAGAAGCACAAATGGCAGAGTGCACGGTGTTCCATTTAATATGCATCAGTCTTAACCCGTGAGAAAATGGCGAGATCCGAGAATCTCCCAACATTGTGCGATATACAAAATATGAATGTATATTAACACAATCGCGTGAACGTGTTAAGAATGAAAGCGCTCGCACGTAGGCGAAAGTGATATGCGTGAAATCAGGGGAAGATATGGTGGGGCAACAGGTGGAGCGCTGCGTTGCGGTTGCGTCAAACCCGCGGCCCCGTTGGCGGATCGCGTATTTCAAGCCGGCTAGCTGCACCGACCACTTTGCGAAACCGGCGGTTATGCAAGGCGTGCCGATGCCAACTCGCGGCCGCTCGCACGTCGCCGGAAGGAAAAGTGGAACGCGTCGCAGTGGTGAGGCCGCGCGCGACGCCTCTGCACGCTCCGTCTCCGGTGAAGTGTCCCCAAGTGTCGTGATTCGTGTAGTGCCGCTTCTAGAACGTTGGAATTGTGTTGCGCAAGAACGCCTACAGCGGGAATATTTTAAACGACCTCGCGACGGTTGCGCTACTACATCCCCTATGTACATACTACACGTGCAGCTATCACGTGTTATCTATTACCATCATTAATGCATGTATATTTTATCACTGTCATGTAATACTAACATTTGAATCCTGGATATGCTTAAATAGCTTTTCTATCTATTAAACTCGTATTCAATTCATTCACTAATACATTTACAATATAAAGTAATTCCGAATTATAATTGGTATAAAAATTTAAGCGTTATTCGCATGTAATGCGTTATTTTTAATTACAACCGTCAAGAGTGACGTTTAATGAAGAGGGAAAGTGTTCGTCAGACCGTGATGGCTTCCTTGAGCCGTTCGCTAGAGAATAATTCGTAATAACTCATGCGCATTCATAAGCGGCAAGTAAAAGTAACATCAAGTATTCAATAATTCATAGTATGCCAACGCGACTGACATTCTAAACCTACTGCCCGCTCCTTTTAACCGCCCATGTGTTCAAGGACATATCAATAGTGTAGAATGTCGACCATTTATCATGCCGAGTCCCATGTTCAATTGTACATTGCAGCTTATCTAGCGTATGCGAGCTATTTGGCCTACTTTCCTACTTCATCTATTTAACCAGTCGCGTTAGGAAACCGATAGTTAAACGAATTTGTTACTTAAATACCTTTTTAGTATAATTGACAACCATTTATACCTTTTTTGATACTTTTAATTTCGGTTTATCTCACTTTAGAAGAATTAAATCTTAAAGTTGGTATAAATTCAACATTATTTTTTAGAAGCAAATACTCGTAATCAGACTTCAAAAATGATAAAAATCTTTTTAATTGTAAAAGTTGTGTAATTAATCATATTAGCTATGTAAAATACTAGCTGTAACCGCGGCTTCGCTCGCTTTAAGACCTTTAAAGAAGTATCCTTTGTTACTTTCAATAACTCCAAAAATATGTGTACAAATTTCATGTTGATAGGTTAAGTAGTTTTGTCGTGAGAGGGTAACAAACAAACTTACATTCGCATTTATAATATTAGTAGGGATAAAAGTTATCTAAGCGTTATATTTGCAGTGGAAAAAGACTAGATATAGCCAATTATATCGTAGAGACTAAAGTACGCATTACGTCAGTATGCACCGAGTGCAACGCGTGTAGGCGGTCGGTATTCCTACTGTATTTGCTGTTCTTAATCTGTATAAATAATGCACTTTTTCAAACACTTTGCTTTGTATTTGAAACGTTATTACAAAACGCGTTTTTGACTCACGAATCGTTGAATGTAAAGTCAGATACATTTCTGAGATAATTTATAATATAAAAATTAATTGCTAAATGTGTTGGTAAGATCATAACTTCCGAGCTACTAAACCGATTTGGATAATTCTTTCTTTGTTGTGTTAGTTATTGTTAGAAGAAGGTTCTTATGACAAGAAAAACAGGGAACATTGCGGGAAAAATGGGAAAAACATTATTTTTCCCATACAAGCTGAACGAGTGGAGCGAAGTTCGCCGGGACAGTTAGTAGCATATAAAATCAGTATCTTACATAGCAACTTACGTAAAAACGGATTTATCGTACCAACATAACATTAAGAGACCATCGGATTGATTTTTATAGCAAAAAATATAAGAACAAAATGACGCACGATTACGAGAACTACGGGAAATTACCATACAATGATGACACATTTTAATTATCTGCACGTGTATCTAACATCCATATTCGCTTAAACTATGAATATATATTTTATCCCAGTCGGATGGAGGGTTATGTCAGTATTAACGAAGTATTCACAAGGCCACAAGTATGACCTAGTTGCGCTCACCTTTGTTTCTACCGAACGCAAGCCAAAGTCGACTCTAACAACAAATAATAATTACGAACAATTGACTTAATGTCTATAAAATGGCGGCGAAGCATGTTTTTATTTCACACGTTAATAATTACGTATAATACTGTGAAATCAGCTTGTTTTAGTGTATATAGGCTTATTTAACTTCAAAAAGTAAACTGTAGTAATATACCGATTCCCTGAATGTTATCAATGTGTGAAATGTATAGTAATTTTATAACAATACCTAACAATATCGGCAGATTTTTTCCACATACTAGTAACTAATAAGTTTATCTGGGAAAGTTAAAATGTTAGTTTTCCCATTTTGTATCAGTATTTCAACTCTCGTGTTTTAAACCTTCCTTGAATTTACATTAGTATTTAAAAGTGACATTAAATTCCTTAATGTGGTTTTTAAGTTTGAGTTTTTATGAGAACAACCATCTTTTCATTTTTATATATGTATAGATAAATGACGTCGTATTGATTTGCTTACTAATGACTTATTTTCTGTGGGAAAGAATTATGAAGTATAAGGTGCATTAAAAAGGCATTATTTGTAGATGCATGCTGCAATCTGCCTCCAATTTTATTTATAAACTAGCTGTTGCCTACGGCTTATCCCGCGTTTTCACAGGAACCCGTTGTGCGATCGGGATTAAAAGTAGTAAGTTAATCCATTTCACAATCGGTATTCCAAATTTCAGATAAATCCGTTTAGCCATTCGATTGTGAAAGAGTAACAAACAAACATACAAACTTTCGCATTTATAATATTAATAGGATAGGATTTTAAGATAAGTTTTGTATCTACAACAATAGAAAACTCTTTAAAGGGTTATATTATTATAATTTTAACCATGAAAACAATTAAGCTATAAAATTAAATAAAAATTGAAAAGCTATTCATTTATTAATTCTAAATTTATTTATCATACTTTTACGTTCCAGTCGTACAGTAACACTAAATCAACCTTTTTTTATAAAGTATATCAAGAAACAAAATCGAATAAAAAATTCAAGCACGTTTATTTTAACATACTGACAAGTGATAATAAATCGTCTAAATATTTAAATGTTTCATCGGTTCGTAAATCTTTTACTGGCTCTACAAAAGACGATGGACAAAAACAATTTTATGAGATCTATAAGTTTCTGTACGTGTCTATTTGAAATTCAAAGCCTAATTCTATTAAAATTATAATGTTTCAAATTATGTTAAGACATATATATATTAGCACAACACTAAAAAAACTTTCAGCTTCATCGGTATTTGTTTAAATTTGTCGAAATTAGCGACATAACAAAAACCCAGTTCTAAAACTATATTTTTACCGGAATATAAAAATTAAAAAAAACTTGTACACGTCATAAAAATACCTTTAAAATAATTACTTTATTTCTGCTTTTGTTATAAAATTAAAAATCCGGTTCTGCATTTTGCATTAAAAATAATTATCATAATATGCAGTTTTACAATAATTTAATTTCCATACAATGGTGTAAAAATGTGAATAAGGTATATCTTTGGATAAAATATGCTTTAGCATAATAACAACATTTTTATATACTTATACATAAAACATATATTCGGCTTTCTTTTCCTTTCACTTTTATAAATTTATATAATATAACATCTAAAACGCATTTTTACAATACAAATGACGATGTTAAAACATAAAGATTACGTAAATATTACGCTCGAATATTTACAAAACATTCTTGTATTAAACATTTTTGAAATGCTCACAACTTTTATAATAACTATTGGTTATTTATCTGAATAAAGTTATAACTATCCTGTACTTTAGATAATTTGTTTTAATTGTGTCATAAATCAGCCGTGGGCAAATATCTATCACCTAAATTTAACTAATTAAATGTTCATTCATCGTATTATGTAGACCATCGTCAATATCAAAATAAAAACTATAAAAAATAAACGACAAATTAATTTATTTAGATTTTACTTTCATCGTCACAGTAAGCTTCCAATGATATACAAACATAATCCTGGTTATGTATCGTAAATAATAAATTTAAATAACAATGCATTTTCAAATTACTTTTAATAAACTCGATTTATAATTGGTAGTTTGTCAGTTCTGCTTTATTCTTGAAAAACTGTAGGTGTAAAAAATAATAATTTCCTCTTTACACTCTAATCTTATCTAATCACTATATGTATTCTTAATTAGCTTTATTAAATAAATTAATCTATTTACTAATATATGCACTAATATTTTCTAACCAGCTACTAACATACCTTAGTTCATCCTAGTTTAACTATCGATAGAAGTGTTATCATTAGAATTATGAGGTCAATAGTGATAATATCGGCAAAGACGTTCCGTAGTGCATAAACTATGTAGTGACGCGCTTTTCAAACATGAACTATCGATGTCGACGTTTTGTTACGTTTCGGGGAACGTGCCAGGAGTGCGTTTGCAAAGCACATGACAAATTTGCCGTTTGGTGAAATTGATACTGTAAATGCACTATCTGGTACGACACCCCGGAACGTGTTGCGACGGTAGTGACCAGCGGATAAACGACATGTTGAACTGAAACGAACTTTATCAGACTTTAAAGTTTCTATTTGCTTGTGTGATTGATTTATCGATTAATTTATGTATTTTTTATTATTTTTATTTAGCCCTAAGTTCAGAACTGCATGTTAATATTGTCTGTAATGCTTATATTTTTTAATGTATTGATTTTTAAAATAGTAACTTGCAAGCAGATGTATTCGTTTTATTTTTCACTTATGATTATTCAGACAAGACGAACACATCATTTTTATTTTTGGAGATCGAAATTCATTTTTTACTGTTTACATGTTTGAAAAAATAATGTATTCGTCTCATTATATATTAATCTTTCCGGATATAACAACTTCATTAAATTTTTTAGTTTTCTTACAACCTTTCTGATCAGTAAAATAATAATAGTTACTCAACACGATATATTTTGAAACTTATTTAGATTTAAAATCCTATGTTATTTAGATTTATTTTATTTTGCGTGGATAATAAAATATTTTTAAGCAAAAGTTGAGTGCTAACATTAGAGAAATTTTACCAGAAAACAAATAAGAACCTTTATTTTAAAATAATGGAATTATCGTATTCTGTTAATATATTTTATTTAAATGAGAAGAAACACATTACATTTTTCATTTCCAACCTTACCTCAATAATTCCTAGCAATCTATTATGTGTTTTTGATATTCTTAAAACTGTATTATTTTTCTAAATAATGGATTTGTCATATTCTATTTAATAATTTATTTGAAACTTAATTTGTCAGTGAACATTCAATTATACAATTTCAATTATTATGCTTATGTTATGTTTTTCTTTATTTATTTTAGGACAGTTGATTGCAAGTACTTGTGTTAATATTATTAATGTATTATAAAGTGTCGTTTGTTATATTTAAAATTTTATATAAAATATTTTTGTAATTAGGTTTCTATTTCTTCATGTTTTTTTATGCTTATTACAGCTTTGTTTATTCAAATTTTGTTTTATTTTTAACTTTAATTTAATTCCACGATCGATAAATATAGACAACTTTTTTATTACTAGTTATGACGAAGGACAGAAAATATTGCTCAGCACTTAGCAATAGGAATAACAATTACACTAAAGTATAGCTAAAGCAAAATAATGATTTAGTATCGATAACATTTTTTAACGAGACATCCCGATAGTCATGGATAGATCGATTGCGAACATTAGCACGAGTGAAGTAGTTTTGTCAGAATTTAGGTCACAAATGCGTTTTTGTTTAAAATATCAACATTTATGGAGTCATTGTTAGCACCTTTAAAAACGCTATACATTATGAGAGTTTTACACAAACGCAAGAGTGAAATAAATGTTTGCGAACTATCTTGAGCTAATAGTTGACTATTTTAAAGTTAATTAGATAAATCACTAATTACATTAATGCTAAATAAGCGTAAATAATTTATATTAGTCTAGAAAATACGTTCAAGTTGATTCTAAAACTGCATTTGGTAATTGGTAAAAAGTATGTAATGATTTCATATTAAAAAAACAGCAAACAGACAGGCAGACTTTCCTTGGTTATAGAGTAACAGACAATTGTCGCTTGAATATATATAGAAGTTTGTGGTACGTTGCTATCTCAGATTTTAGGTGACTTGCGTAAAATGGCTACCTTATCCTCAAACATGAAACACGACAGTGGCGAGCATTGGAGTTATGGAGGAAAGAATAGGTAATGTGGTAATACTAATTCTAGCTACTATACATCGCTATATCGTTTTGATTAATTAACATAATATGAGTCCTTCTTTATTACTTCAACATCAAATTTACTGTCACCAAGGTGGTTAGCTCTTGACACAATGTGGCTCTAAAACTCTTACTTCAAGTAAGTCCTATCATAATATCAAAAGTCATAAGATAGGCGAGCAGACGATTACCCAAATATCAAACCTATACAGGGTTACTTTCAAAAGACCAGCTAAATTTTAATACAAGGAATTTAAGGCTAAAACGACAGTGCATTTTAAATATGAATTGCCAAATTGTAATATTTGCTTTTACGAATATTCATTTAAAAAGTCCGCGTTAAAATTTCACTCGTTGTCACGCTACGTTGTACCTAGTACGAGTCATGACGTCACCAATCTGTATGATGGCGGTCGGCATTTTCGTCATAACCATGAATTTTGTATTTTGCGTCAGTATAAATTATAATTAGCGTTTCTTTATTTTTTTTTAAATGGAAAGTGTTTTCGATCCCCTACCCTCTCTCAAAATTTGGTTGGTCCTTTAAATGTTACCCTGTATATTACGTTTTTTATATCAGTTTACTGGCTACCATATAGTCATACAAATAGCGAGTACTGGAATTACACCGTCAGGAATAAATAACCCAGTTGTAGTAATCTGGGTATCATCACAGAAATCTGTCACTAAGTAAAAGTCTTGATATGACAACATGACCTTTCAGGCTTTTTTAAATCTTTATTTAGAGATTTTTTTCTATCAGTTAGGATGATAGTCTCGAGTACTCCTACTTACAACTTGAACCTAACATATCTTTAACTAATCATATATTCTATGGGTATGTGTACAGTGTTTTAGCTGCGCCCAATGAGGGCTCAGTTAAAACACTGTTAAATAAAGGTACCTATCTTTTTATCATTACATGTCATGACCATGGCAAGCACTGTCATTATGACAGCAGGAATATAGCAATAGCAAAATTCTTTAAGTTCACAAGAACTATCTGTCAGCTGTGTATTCTTTAATAGAAGAAGCAAAATCATAGTTTTAATACCATTATTCACAAAATTATATTTCTACAATGATCAAACCTAAAATCCATTTTGATTATCTTAGGAACCAAATAAGAATTTGTATTTAAACTAGCTGACCTGGAAAACTTCGTGCCAATTTCTTTGGCTATATATCTATACCAACGCAACCGATTGGGAGTAATTATGTTTTAAACCATCCAGGAATCCACTAAAATATACATAAAAATTTTCACCCACGTTGGTACAGCCGTTTATGAGGAGTTAGGTAACAAACACACTGTCGTATATTAAAAGAAGTACGAGTAATAAATAAAACCACACTATCAGTTTTATTAGCTGATGGGTGTGTGTTTTAAAATTTTGTATATTTGAAGTCTGTTTAAGAAATAGTTTCAGGACGGTGCATGAAATTATACTTTCATCAAGTTTATATTATAAAGAGATAAACTTAGAAAATTGCAAGGAAAATACAAAAAATGATATTGAAGTGAAAACTTCTTTAGCGGCGTTGCGCACTTTTTTGGAATGGGCAAAATTTCTAAATTCGCGTCAGTACACGTCACCTGATCGAAAATTCGTAAGACGCAGGGCGCTTGCGGGAATGTTCGTGTTGTCATGTTTGTGTACGATAGCGCAATAAATGGATATTGTATTCTACCATATAAGATAGTACTTTCATAATAATAATTAAAGCAATTCGGGCAAAATTATTCCCTAACCATTTCAAAATATCAAAAATGCACAACGTTAATATTCAAGTTTTCACTTCTGCCTGCACTCTCGGAGTGCAACCCGTCGTTTTCCCATACAGACTGACAATAGGTATCACTATCAAGCGGTACGGAGTTTCCCAGATCGGGTAGTAACGAATAAGTGAAACGCAAAACAGTACAAGTGTTTTTTTGAAAAATGTGTTCGTTTGTGCTTCTCTACCTTTTTTCGGTGGTATAATTTTTGTATGTGGAAAAAGAGGCCACAGAAAGTGACATATGCTAATTTTTATTGCGACATCTAAGCAAGAGCGTCAAATAACTTTTATACGCGGATGTATCTGCGGTCAACATCTAACAAAGAGTAGAAGCATAGTATATTACATGTGTAAAGAAGCCCTATAATATATGACCTTACCTTGTACGTAATCCTATTCTATATTACAAGAGATACAAGAAGTTAAACTAGGTGACACGTTTCTGGGGCAAGGCTTTGCTTGGAAGTTTTGCATAAATTAATTTTAGAAATACAACATAGGGTTTATGGTTTTCCTAAATCACTTGACAACTTTCCTTAGCCGTCATATTAATAATCATAAACGTCACTTTAGTACAAACTTTGAGATTTTAATAATTTATAATAAACCTTAAAGTATACTATAAGAAGAAGAAAGAACAAGATTAATAAGAGCGTTTTATTGCGTATTATGTTAAAAATAATGTTAATATAAATTCTTGAAACAATACTTTAGTTTTTGAGAAAACACACATTTTTCTATTTCTTTTAAAAACCTCCGTCGCTTGTAGATACTGCAAATGTTACTGACGCGTTGCCGGGATATTAATTCAGATATGGAAGTCTCAGAGCGGATCTAGCTTTGACAGGTTGTGGTAGCCTCTCGAAAATCACTCAAAATACGAAATCGTTGCTGATCCATACACTACTTTTGTATAAAGGAAATGTTAGGATGCATGACGCCTTGACCAAAATTTTATATATTCCACGTGGGCAAAGGTGTAGGATGAACATTAATAAATTAACAAATACGTGCATCATCCTCAGCCTACTGACTTCAATATACCGTAAAAGTGTGACGTCACAAGTCTATTATGGCTAAGTGGTGGACCAGCGCTTCTCAAGCCTACCAAATACTCTCTCACACAAAACAGACCTTGCGGCGGAAGAAATGACGCTTTTTTTTATGATATTGGAAGGCAAACAAGAAGACGGATTTCCTGATGTTAAGAAATTCACGCCGCCTAGAGATACTAAAGGTGGTAATGGTGCGTTGCCAACCTGAGGCTGGGATGTTTGGCCTCGAGCAAAAGTAAGTTTACCGGCTACCTTACCCTCCGAACCGGAACACGTCATGACGTTATGGCGGCAGGAATAGGTAAGGCGGTGGTACCAATCCGGGCGAGTCGCTGCTAAACTCTACCATCTAGTCAAATGTCACGGTGTTAGTGACGGTGAGCCTATGCTCGCCTTTTGCGAGCTGCCTGGCAAGGAAGGCAGATGGTCTATTCTACAAAGGAGCTACAGCAGAACACTCTTAGCATCTAGTCTTTTTGCATTAGTTTCATAAACTTGGTCATCTGCTACGACGTAGCACACGTAGCAAGCTACAGGTAGCTATGGGAAACGTTAATAGGTCAAAGGACTAATGGTTTTGATATATTTTAAGAAACAAGTTGTTTTGCTTACGAAAGATAGCTTTTGCACGAATCGTAACATAACGTGACATCTATTGCTTTAACTGAGATCGCTCGATGTCGAAAGTTATGTCAAAGTATTAGGGAGTATAAATAACGGTTATTCGTAGAGAAACTACGAAAAATTATACTAACGGATTACAGTTCCTTGATTGCAGAAACCAGGCTATTAGGATGAATTGTTACTTTCAATTGAAAACCTATTTATTTATATACCTAGTTACTAGCAATGATTTGCGATTTCTACGAAATAAAATTAACTCTTTTTTTTTCTTTAATAAGCAAGATTACTGCTGCCTCTTCTAATCTATCTACGAATCGCCTCTGTGGTCTAGTGGTCCAAGTGTCGGATTTCACTTTCACTTTAACACACGAGGTCCTAGGTTCGAATCCTGGGTCGGTCAATAAATAGAAATTGTGGTTTTCCAATTTTGTCATTAAAAGAATGTTGCTCAGGATTTGATATGTACTCGGTTAGCGATAGGCTTGCCACCTATAATATTTTGAGACTTGTCTTTGGCTAATCGTGGGTGCCCTGGTTGTGCCTCTGCCCAACGTTTCTGTTATATGGGCATGAAGATACTTCTACTAATCTAATTTTGATGAAACCAACTTACTGTGTTGGATACACCTATATATATACACGTATATATTTTTAATTTTCCTCGCGATGCACGAATCGACCAGCAAAACGACAGGTATTTTTCTTTTAAAATATATTCAATATGCAGAGAGAAGTGGGTTTAATAATCAGAGGGTTCCAATGAGCAAACTACTAATTACTATGTATAACTATTCCTATAATACGATTGTCTTCGTAGTCTACGAATGAAAAAAAAACCTGATGTTTATACATATATATTCCAGCAAGAAACTTGATAGTGGCGAGCACTGAAGCTGTAGCAACAGGAAAAGGTAAAGCAGTGCTTCCAATTCCAACAAGCTGCTGCGTTGCACTCTATCACCTAGTAGTACTAAAGCGTTATTAATATACATATGTCTGTCCGTTAGTCCCATGTTCTCGCCTAAACGCTTCCTAGCAGAATTTTACACCCAGCTATGCAAAATCACTCTAATAAGTATTGGAGATGATAAAACTTTAAATTCAAGCAAAACCAGGACGTACACGTAAGTCCACGATTAACTAGGCGATGACGATTATCATTGATATTCAAACTGCATTCTTTATAGCAGCTGTTGTAAATGACTTCTACACTATGGTTAAGGTGCCGGTGACGATTAAACTCTTCATATAAACATTATTCTAAAACCATTCGCAATTGAAAAATGATTGCTTCAAATTATGTTGCTACTTGAATTAATCAAGTATTTAACTAAGGTTCTATAGCGATTATGTAACATTTTTTTAGGTTTATGATTAAGTGAAGGACAATACAAAATCTTTGTATTAAATGTAATGTAAAGAAAAGGTACTTCAAGTATTTTTAACCTTAACTTTGAAAATATTGTGTCAATTCAGTCAGATAAAAATATAACAGACTTTTGAAATCCTCATTTTTTGCAATTACATACTACGTATCTCTTTTTGACATCAAACTTGTCTTATTTGATATAAGATCTGACTGGGATCAATAAATAACCAAGCCTCATTCGCACCCGGTCATTGAGAAAATAAATTTTGATTTCGCAACGCAGTATGCGCTCTGATATGATATCGCAGCATTTAGTTTTGGACTACCGTCGCCGGCACCTTAATTTAAATTAGGAGTTTAGTTTCAAACTAGACAATCTCTAACCGATAGTGCGCTGTAGAAGAATATGATTTCCTGTTGTTGTATGATGCTGAACAGGAAATCCTATCAAGAGTTACATACTGATGACAAAAGCTATTGTGAATCACGTATTTTGTCATCGAATCTATGAATGGAATCTGTTTCTATACTAGCTGTTCTGTGACTTTGTCTGCGTTTATTTGATGTAAATCATCTCTATATTAATTCATCTATATTTGACACCTGTTTGAGATAAATTTTAAAGTAACTGAACCGATTTTTATACAGTTTTTATAATTAAATAAAAAAGATTACAGAGAATGCTTTAGATGTATAATTAGTCGACATTACAATAACAACATAAGTCGACGGAATAGAAAGTAAAGAATTTCATTCGATTTGAATCCTCGTTTACTCCAATGGTTAGAGCATTTGTCAGCGATAAAGGGTGCAGGTTCAAATCCTCTCTGAGGTGAATTTTTTCACCTAGTATTTTATTTTCAATATAAATTCTATCGCCGGAGATAAATCGGGTCGAATTGCTAGTTATATATTGCTATTAATCCTTTGTCATCCTGTGTTACTTTTAATACCTCCGAAAATATGTGTACAAAGTTTCATGAAGATTGGTCAAGTAGTTTTCGATTGAAAATGTAACAAACAAACTTACATTCGCATTTATAATATAAGTATAAAAGTGTAATTACGTAACTAACTTAGATATATGACGACAATAATTATTAATGTCCTCCATTCAAAACGAATGTCAAGGTATCAAGTTACATGCTGATGACAATTATAAATTTTACTAAGCGTAGCATTTTACAAGTTTTATTTAACTCGGCCTCTTCATTTTTTTAATTTTTAATGTAGAAACAAAGACAATATAATTATATTTTCTAATTTCTGGTAGAACATATCTTGGATACACAATTTTTTAAATGACACTTGTACTTTTCCACAATACACTTTATTTATCACTTTGTGATACACTTAAGTCAACCGGCTTCACTTATTGCAGCTTATTGCACATATAACGAAAAATAAATAATCTTAGTAAGTATCTCAACGCCCATATTCCCGAAGAGGTAGGCGGAGGCACAACCAAGGTACTACGACTAGCCGAAGTCACTAAGTCCATCAATGTAATAGGAGGCAAGCTTACGCCAACCGGGCACATCATAACCAATCCCGGGCAACGTTATTTTAATAGAAAATTTAAAATATATATTTTCGTTTTTTTTTTGATTGCCCAACCCGTTAATCGAACCCAGGACCTCAAGAACACAGAGGCAAAAATGCTATTTCATTTTGACGTTGAGTAACAAAATACGATACTTTATTGTATTGTTGGTCGAGTATTTAGTCGTTAGTTACGGACAAAATGTTACATAAATTGTATGAGGAAAAATTATATAATTATTGAAAAAAACGTATACAATGGAATTCTACCAAGTACAGTCGATGAAATTTATACATACTACAAATCGCGGAAACAATTTTGATGAAGCTAACTTTAACTGATAGATCTTAAATTCAGAATATGTCTTTAAATCCGAGGATTATGCAATTACACATAATCAGTATTGCTGTCAATTCAAAATGGCGGCCGACACAAAATGATGAATAAATATTTTTTATAAAACCAATATGGCTACCATTTGTTATGCTTGAACGAGAGAATACAACACTATTTTCTAAACTTAACTAATTCAGTTACCTTTCGCTTTAGTCTTCTTATTTAACTAAATAATTGTTTTAGTCAATCCGTAATTTCAAAATGGCCGCCGATACAAAATGTTGAATAAATCATTTTTACAAATCCTTTCCAAATTAGGTAGTATCTAGTAGTAGTATCTTCACGCCCATATCCCCGAAGAGGTAGGCAGAGGTACAACCAAGGCACCCACGACTAGCCGAAGACACTAAGTCCCACAATGTGATAGGTGGCAAGCCTATCGCCAACTGGGCACATTTCCAATCCCGACCAACATTTTTTTATTAGAAAATTGGAAAAATCCAATTTTGTTTTTGTTGGCCGACCCGGGATTCGAACCCGGGACCTCATGAATTCAAGTCCAACACCCGGACCGCTAGACCACAGAGGCGATTCCAAATTAGGCTTTAAGAAAATCATCCAGTATTCTTTTTTAACTTAACTAATTTAGTTATCTTTCGCTTTAGTCTGCTTATTTAATTATTGAAGAATTATTTTAGTCAATCCGTAATGTTCGTATTTAGTACTAGCTGTTACGGCGAACGTCGTTCTTTCCATTCAGTTTGTACGGGATAACTAACAAAAATATTTTCCTAGTTTCCTTGAAGTCGAATGTGATAAAAAGTATCAATCCATCTCCTGGTTCTGAGCTACCTCCTCGTAAATTTCCAGTCAAATCGATTCAACCGTTCTTGAGTTATAAATAGTATAGCTAACACAACTTTCTTTTATATATTGCAGATTAATAGTAGAATCAATTTTGTCGAAACATTGGTATTTGCTACTTCACGTTCCAAGTAAGTCGGGTTTTACTTGGTATTACGTAGATTTCTACTTAACCGTTCATACAGATCATCATAGCATATTTTGTTATTGCCATATTTAAGGCTAAACCCATCTTGGTTAGGCCCTATTTCTAGGATAAAACAATATAAATGCCCATGGAAAGTCATATGTAGATGTAATACATATTGGCATGTTCTAAAAAGGTCATAAAAGATCTAAAATACAAATTTTAGAGAAACTTAAATTTTTTTTTTCGTTAACGTAGTTCCAAGTGATTCTGACCTGATGATAAGAAGCATAATTTACTTGTTTTTATGATATTGGAGGGCAAACAAGCAAACGGATTTTCTGGTGGTAAGGAATTAGTGCGTTGCCAACCTGAGGCCGGGATATTAGGCCACGAGCAAAAGTAAGTTTACCGGCTACCTTATCCTCCAAACCGGAACACGTCAACGGCAGCGCTGACATTATGCACTGATATTATAACAGGTAAGGCGGTAGTACCAATCCGGGCGGATCGTTGTGAAACTCTACCACCTAGTCAGATAAGCCTATGCTCACCTTTTACGAGCTGCCTGGCAGGAATGCAGATGGTCTTTTCTGCAAAGGAGGGATTTTTGTGCTATAATATAACGAGCACACACAGTTCTTTGGATCTGTGGAGACAACCTTCGTTAGTAGACTCCACACATCTTATGCGTTGCTATCTCATAGTGGAGATATTAGATCCCTTACGCTAGTCGACGAGCTACTCTACCTTTAATAAGGAAAACGACGGTGACGAGCAGTGACGTCACGGTAGCAAAAATGAATCTTCGGTAATGGATTAACAAGATTTTCAGTTCTAGATTAAGATTGTATGTTTCCGTCTTCTTAGATGTTTTTCTAAGTATTCTGAACGACCTTCGAAATAAAAATAAACACACCTTCATTAGTTACCGTTGATGAGTGTACGTCTTTTTGTCACTATTTTTAAATAAAATAATTAGATATGATTTGTTGAAAACCTTGAAACCCGTTTGCTTCCGAAGATGAATCAGAGATGAAAGTAGGATGAAAGTTAGCCTGTAGTCTACCTAACCCAAACCAGAATTGGAAGGTTTTTTTATGATATTGGAAGGCAAACAAGCAGACGGATTTCCTGATGGTAAGAAATTACCGCCGCCTAGAGACACCAAGGGTGGTAATGGTGAGTTGCCAACCTGAAGCCGGGATGTTAGGTCTCGAGCAAAAGTAAGTCTACCGGCTACTTTACCCTCCAATCCGGAACACGTCATAACGTTATGGTGGCAGGAATAGGTAAGGCGGTGGTACCAATCCGGGTGAGTCGCTGCGAAACTCTACCACCTAGTCAGATGTCACAATGTTAGTGACGGTAAGCCTATGCTCACCTTTTACGAGCTGCCTGGCAGGAAGGCAGATGGTCTATTCAGCAAACGAGCCCAGACCAACACGGAAGGTCAATCAGAGAACCAAGTAGGATAAAAGTTAGCTTATAGGTTACCCAACCCAAACCAGAATTGGAAAGTGGCGATTGGAAGATACCTACCCTGATAAAGAGACTACTTAGACGCCAACGTCTATCACTATCAAATATATTTTTAGTTTTGCGTCAACTTTTTGAGACAAATAAGTATCTTGACGCCCATATCCCGAAAAGGCAGGCAGAGGTAAAACCAAGGCACGCACGCCTATATCCAGTGAGATACTAATCTGATCCCTGGCAACGATGGTTTATTAAAATTTAATCATTTTTATCGCCTCTGTGGTCTAGCGGTTCAGTTGTTGCACTTGACTGCATGAGGTCCCGGGTTCGAATCCCGGGTCGGCCAACAAAAAGGAAAATTGGATTTTTCCAATTTTCTAATAAAAAAAATGTTCCTCGGGATTGGAAATGTGCTCGGTTGGCGATAGGCTTGCCACCTATCACATTGTGGGACTTAGTAACTTCGGCTAGTCGTGGGTGCCCTGGTTGTGCTTCTGCCTACCACTTCGGGGATATGGGCGTGAAGATACTAAAAAACACATTTCTAGCAGTTTCTTGACCCGAGAATCGAACCGGGTCCTCGTGAAGTCGACAAAGGATTACTAGATCACAGAGGCCTTACTTTGCCCCTAACTGTAGTCATAGCGTCAATTATCGCCACTGTTGAGGTCAGGCTTAGGGAGTAGTATGACCGCCTCACAAATTGGACCGACAAGCATACGAAAGAGATTTAACATCCTAATCCCGGGTTAGCAACGCACTATTGCCATCTTTGCTATCTTTATTACAAGGTGTAGTGTGTTTCTTACCACTAAAATATCAGTCTGCTAATATGCTTTCCAATCCCATAAAAATAAACCACGAGATCTTATATGCATAGATGCAAGGAACATATTTTTACATATTATATGATTCAGTTTCATATTAAATACAGCCTTTTAAGAACAGAACTATTAAAAATTGGATAGTTTTTTTACTTATGTTATTTGGTTTCCTATTATTTACCGCTGACCAAGCCTGTTAAATCCTAGAGACTTATTAAAAATTGTTTTAATTTTAACTTATATACATATAATATATGGTTTGGTTACATATGATGTATAGTCTCACAAACCCAAATCTAAAGCTCTATGTTAGAAACCTATTAATAATTGATTTTATTCTTTACTGATATGATAGTGTTTCATATTGTAAATAGCCTTTCGGACCTAAATGTATATGGTTCTTTAATAGAAACAAATTAAAAATTATTTGATTTTTACATATATAATTCGGTTTCATATATTATATGACTTCACTATCTCAAATCTACGAGACATGCTAAACCTAATTTAAATTTTAATTGCTTATTCCCATGTATGATTCACATATCTAACTAGTCTAAATCTACGAGGCTCTATATTAGAGATCTATTAAAAGTGGATATTATGTTTTCATAAGTGATGAAGATGTTCTCTTTATTTTTTATTATTACTAATTTACTTTTACCGTTAAAATTCGGTTTGTATATAATATATATGATATTGACAATTCTTGTAAATGGCGTGCTAGAAACTTCGGAATGTTATCAGAAGAGCTGCTTTTGCAAGGTTTTGCAATATCCTACCATACATTAAATTGCTCAAACAGGCTGGACTGTTAGTATTTAAACCGACACCTCAAAGGAGGGTTTTCATAACTCCTCTATATTCTTATTATGCGATTTTTTTTGCCAATACCAAACCGATTTTGATTTATTTTAAAGTTTGCATATAAATTTGACCAAGATCGCATTAGTAGTTTTTGAGCTATGTCTAATTACAATTATTTTTTGTGTACTTAAATGACAAAGCAATGTGTATGTATGTAAGGCATCGTAACTTTTAAACGGATGAACCGATGTCGATACGGATTTTTTGTTTGAGAGATAACGTGATTGAGATGGCCCTTAGCAACATTATACGTAGGTGTTTTCGGTGGTTATTGAAAATTTAAAAATGTTAGATTGTGTGCTACTTTGTAAAAAAATAGTAGCTTTTTGCAGTTATACTGCCTTGTATTATCTTCTCTTATATATAAAAATCATTTGCTGTTCGTTAGTCTCACTAAAACTCGGGAACAGCTTCACCGATTTAGCTAATTTTGGTCCTGATTTATTTGTTGAAGTCCAGGGAAGGAATAAAAGATAAGAAAAAGGAAACACTAAGAGAAGACTAGGAAAAACAACATTTTAAGTTTTCCCATACAAACAGAACAGGTGCAACGAAGTTCGCCGGGACAGCTAGTGTTGGATAAAATAGTAATTCTACTGTTACTGCTTATGGACGTTATATCTCAGTCCTAGACTCCTTTGACATTAGATAAGACATAGATTGTCCCACATTACTGATACGAGTAACTAGTATACACACTTATATTTGCTAAATGATATTGACCAATTCTTATTACAAACATCTTCACGCCAAGTGCCTGGAGTAGGTTGGAGAGAATCAAGTTTGTAATGGCACAAGACAGCAAACAAGAACACAGCTCTCCGGTAGAGACAACCGTGTTCTATGGACACCGTAGATGTTATAGATGCGTCACTGTCCTGAGGCCTAATGTTCAAGTTTAAGTCTACCTGAATAAATATTGATATTACTCAGAGTAAACAACCAGCTCACTATAATTTGATTTGATTAAGATGTAGATTGCAATCTTAAGATTCCATATACTAAACTAGAACATGACAAGTACGAGCACTAACAATATCGTGACAAAAAAAGTAAAATTGACCGCACTTTGGTTCTTTTTTTTGATATATTCAACTCCTATCATTGCGTCACGTCTGAACAGATGGACCACTTTGGCTAATTATTTTTTTGTTATGTAAGTAATCGTCAAAAAAGGTTTATATGAAAAAGAAAAAAAGTATCTTCACGCCCATATCCCCGAAGAGGTAGGCAGAGGTACAACCAAGGCACCCACGACTAGCCGAAGACACTAAATCCCACAATGTCCCAATCCCGACCAACATTTGTTTATTAGAAAATTGGAAAAATCCAATTTTCTTTTTGTTGGCCGACCCGGGATTCGAGCCCGGGACCTCATGCAGTCAAGTCCAACACTCGGACCGCTAGACCACAGAGGCGACTGAATGAAGAAGAAGAAGGTGGGAAAATTGCAGGAAAAATAATGTTTTGATTTTTCCTTTATTGACTGTCAGCGGCAATGTCAAGCGGTACGAAGTTTGCCAAGTTGCCTAGTAAGGTTTAAAAATAAGTAGGTATTTTCACGCGCGTATCGACCAAAGAATAGGCAGAGGTACCAAGAGACACTTACAAATAGCCGAAAACACTACTCAGTCCAACAACATGTCAGCAATTCCATCGCCAACCGAAACCTATCCAATACCGGACAACGTTAGAAATTAAAAACTCATTTTAAGTTGCAAACTCGGGAACCAAACCCGAGACCTCATGTGGTCAACACCAGACCACTAAATCAAAGAGGTTTTTCCCCGTGTTGGTCCGGACTCGAAGAATAGACCATCTGCCTTCCTGCCAGGCAGCTCGTAAAAGGCGAGCATAGGCTTACCGTCACTAGCACCGTGACATCTGACTAGGTGGTAGAGTTTCGCAGCGACTCACCCGGATTGGTACCACCGCCTTACCTATTCCTGCCGCCATAACGTCATGACGTGTTTCGGTTTGAAGGGTAAGGTAGCCGGTAAACCCGGGCTCAGGTTGACAACGAAATATTACCACCTTTGATGTCTCTAGGCGAAGTGAATTTCTCACCATCAGGAAATCCGTCTGCTTGTTTGCCTTCCAATATAAAAAAACCTTAGAAATTAAAAAATCGTTTTAATACGCAAACTCGGGAACCAAACCCGAGACCTCATGTGGTCAACGCCAACACCAGACCACTAAATCAAAGAGATATCAAATTCTTAAAACACCCAACTGCTTACTGAATGCATATATTAAATGCCAATGGGGATGGATGTAGGTACCCGGGGAGACCAAGATTGACATTCCACGATCAGATCACTCGGATATTATCCGAGGGTGGTGTCAAGAGTTTCCGAAACCGGCGTGTTTGTATGAAAAGGGTAATGAATGTGAAGGAAGCCAGACAGGTTTGTCAGGTTCGTGAGGCCTGGCACTCGATACTCTCTGCCTGCCACGTAAGGGACTTGGCGTGAAGATATGTATGTATGTTTACTGAAAAAGAAATCACAAGTGACGTATGAAACTATTGCAATATGGCCTTCGTAATATTTTTGATTGAATGATAAAAGTAGACAGGGTTTTTTACACTCTCGCAATTACTGTCTTATGTAGCGTAATGAACTCTTTGAAATATGATTTGTAATTGATTAAAATGCGCTGTAATAAAAATAAATGCTCTGAGTCAGGGTTTATGTGACACTTAGTACCAATATGAGGTTCTATAACATCTGGTGCGATTTACCAACATACTCATTTAGTAATTTTATTTTAGTATTCTCTCTTTTTTGGGTTTATTTTCTACAATTTGTAAAAGAAAAAACAAATTTCGGCCCAGACAGGATTTGAACCTGTACACATTTTATCTCAAAAAGTACGTTCACATAATGTCTGGGGAGATTTTTTTCTTTTTTTAACAAAAAATTTTAGAGACTTAGATAATATATATAATACTAGCTGTTACCAGCGGCTTCGCCCGCGACAAATTGAGATGTAAGCTATCCTATCTTTCAAGGTCAAACTGTACACGGTGTGCAAATTTGATTAAAATCGGTTAAGTAGTTTAGGAGTCCATCGCGGACAAACAACGTGACACTTAATTTATATTTATAATAGGATAATAGATAACCACAATCTATAGACACCATAGGTGTTATAGTTGTGTCGTTATCCTGTGGCCGGAGTGTTAGAACAATTGGCCTAGTCTACCGGGCTTCAGATCAGAATATGACATTGTCATTATGGCGACAGGAACAAATAAGAGAGAGAGGAGGATTCCTATCCGGGATAAATGCCGCACAGTTCTGTACCATCAGTAGTTTTGTTGGTAATACCCCATTTTACCTTGCTCAACTCTTACGAACTGCCAGACAGGACGGCAGATTGTATATTCTAGACATAGTGGCCAGATCAACGCGGGTAATTGTCAATTTATATTAAAGGATTTGGTAGTAGAGGTGAATTATGGATTTTTGGCGCCATTGAGAGAAAAAGATGAAGTTTTTTCACGATTCTTGAATTTTTCACGAATTTTTTTTCTTAAGTTTTTTTCACATTTTTTGAAGGTCGTGTTTTATATTGAGTGAAATTAGTTAATTTAAGTGACATTTTGTTCAGTGAAAGTGAACCAATTAAATAATCATGAAGAAATTAGCGTATCGTGTATTTTCTCGTTGCCGCGGAATCTCACTACATGAGATTGAGTAATGAGGCCACCACTTTATCCAAGACCCTGACATAACTTATTGACGTCTTATGACTAATTATAATTGAATCACGAATTGGGTAAATTTGATTCAAATTTCTACTTCACTAATGGCAAAATACTAACGTGAATGCCAAAAACTAAAGAAAGAAGAAGAAGAATTATGCATGGCGGTCTATGGTAGTACTGGTGATTAACGACTTCTTTGAAGAATCCAGACTACCTGGCCGGTAGCTAATGTGATAAAGCTATGTGATAACTTGAGTTTTTATACGTCCTGATGGTAAAATGGTACTTTATACACATATTTTTGGAGGCGTTCAAAGTAACTTCTGTTCAAAATAATTTTAATTGCTTAAACACGAAGGACGCAGTGGGTAAAAGACAGTTACTTCGATATAAAAATGAAACCCCATTTTTCGTGGCTATCGCTGCACACCTAAACAATTTCACTGATTTTGTTTTTGTTATGTTATCGTCAGTACAAGTTTCTTATAAAAGCAATCAGGAAAAAAAGCAGCTAAAATGGGAAAAATAATACTATTTTTTAATCAATTTTAGGTCATGTCAATTTTGCTAACTGTTTTTTAACGTGTTAGTTATTACCAGTAGATGTACTCATAAAAGTTAAGACAGGATAGTTACTCTCTGCCTGCACCTTAAGGGACTCGGCTTGAAGATATGTATGTATGTGTTTGTAAGATAGTACAAAGCCTGTCAAGTCAGCGTTAATCAAGATCAACTGCAAATTGGTAATTAACCGAAGAAATCGGACTTTTTATTCGCTGAAAATTAGTCGTCTTATTTGGCGAAATGATTTTATAATGTGATTTCTAATAAATAAATTGGTCTAATTAAGAGAAACAGAAAGTATCTAATTTCACACTAGCTGAAACGACAAACGTTGTCCTGTAATAACAATGTTTTAATGGAATTTTCCGCATGATAATTAACAAAAAAAAGACGGCTTGCACTCCGAGAGAGCCGGCAGAATTGAAAATTTGAATATTAACGTTGTGCATTTTTGATATTTTGGAATGGTTAGGGAATAATTTTGCACGAATTGCTTTAATTATCAGTACAAAAGTACTATCATTTATGTGGTAAAATACAATATTCATTTATTGCGCTATCGCACACAAACATGACAACACGAAAATTCGTGCAAGCGCCCTGCGCCGTCTTATTCGCGCAAGCGCCTTGCGAATTTTCGATCAGGTCACATATCCTGACGCGAAGTTAAAAAGTTTTTACCCATTCCAAAAATAGTTGGCAACGCCGCTAAAGAAGTTTTCACTTCAAAAACTAAAAATAATATTAAAACGCACGCAAAGCTCCAAACAAGCATGTGTAAAATTAAATAAATAAATATTCCTGGACAAGTTACACATATTAAATCTAACCCCAATGTAAGCAAATTATATGCTTGTGTTATGGGTGCTAGTCAACGATACTAATACATAGAAATACTTAAATAGATACCAGAATAAATTTAATAAACACCCAGACCCAGAAATGCAGACATCTAAATGATTATCACACAAATGCCTGCCCCCGTCGGGAATCGAACCCGATATACGATAGCCACTCGACCATTGAGGCGACCAATAATTATTAAACATAATGTTAATCAAGGTCCATTTCTGCTTGTTCGCACACTCATGAAGGTTACAAAGCTCCATATTAATATTCTGGTCAAGTCACGAAGCAGACACGTACCAGGTCGCACACCATTTGACAGCTGTCGTATGTGTCATAAATAATTATTTGCGTACTTACCACCAGAGCTGGTTGGACCTGTGGAATAATAATGTCTTACGTTATGGGATAAGAAAGTAAATAAGCTCTCCTGATGGTAGGAGACGACCTTGGAGTATGATGTCTCTAAACTAATGTACAATGTAAAAATATTCATTACCCAATGTTGGCCCGGGTTAGACCCTTCCTGCCAGGCAGCTCGTAAAAGGTCATCGTAGGCTTACCATCACTAGCACCGTGACATCTAACTAGGTAGTAGAGTGATGCAGCGACTCGCCCTAATTGCTACCATTGCTTTATCAATCCTGCCGCTAAAACATCAGTGCTCCTTTGCAGAATAGATCATCTGCCTTCCTGACAAGCAGCTCGTAAAAGGCGAGCATAGGCTTACTGTCACTAACACCGTGACATCTAACTAGGTAGTTGAGTGACGCAGCGACTCGCCCGGATTGGTACCACCGTCTTACCTATCCTGCCGCCATAACGTCATTACGTGTTCCGGTTTGGAGGATAAGGCAGCTGGTAAACTTACTTAGCTTGGTTCCTAACATCCCGGCCTCAGATTGACAACGCCCCCTTAACATCTTTGGTGTCTCCAGGTGGTGTGAATTTCATACCAAATCCGTCTACTTGTTTGCCTTCCAATACCATAAAAATTAAAATAATGTGTACCGAAAATATATTTATTTTTTTAATGGTTATCCCATTAAAAAAAATATCTTTTGACAATGAGCTAGCACACTGCTCTTAGGGTAGGAGATAACCATAGCTTACAAAATTACCGTTCTGTAGTAGGTGAGGTGGTAGGCCTCTTGTGTAAGTCAAAAATCTGACTACCGGAATCAAAATACGGCAATGCCGAAATGCCATTATAACAGCAAGTATAAGTAAGGCGGTGGATACCTATTTTGGCAAATCGCTACACAGCACTTTACCACCAGTGGTCTTTCTGGCCAGCTGTCATGTCTATTTTACACAAAAATAACACTAAAACTTAACAAAAAAATAATAACCCCTCATATAACCCTCATGCGACGCGACGTAGCTAAGAACCAGCTTGATAGTTTCTATACTCCTTATCGTCGGTGCTTGGTGGAATTCCATTCTTGATAGAATTTATTTAGAAACACTTGTACTTTCCACAATACATTTTATTGTTTTTTATTTTTATGGTTTAGCCAACCAGTTTCGCTATACAAGCATCATAAGAGCTATATAACAATTGAAGTTTTGTTGAAAATCCTACCATCTAATTGTCAATGACGGTATTTAAATAAAAATACTAAGTGATCACATTAGTAAACAATTTTGAATTGACTGGGTTGACAACGTTAGAATTTTCCGCCATCAATGGGGAAATTTTCCCTCAACTAAGTAGTACTAATGTTATCTATTAAACTAAGTTCTACTATTAATAAATGTTTGAAAAAATGTAAATCAAATTAAAATTAATTATTCTAATTATGGTAAAATAAAATAAATCGAACTCCTTTGGTAAAAATGTCAAAATAACACATTGTACAACAAAAAACATCTCGAAATACTGAAAATTACAAATGATGTCAAAAAATAATAATTAGTGTCAAATTAAAACGTTATATATATCAAAATTCAATAGAAATATAAAATAATAATATAAAATAAAAGGAAATGTCAAATAAAACTATGTCAAAAAATGACTGTCAGAATTAATTACTTACTACTAAACAATGCTATAGTCATCTATTTATTTATTTAAAATCATTTCTGCCTGTGAAAATCTATTCATTAAAACATATTGAGCAGTCGAGAACTGTTAAGATCTACCTGATAATTTAATAATTTAGGGTCCTTTTTCCTTCTTTTAATTTCTAAAGCCTCTAAGGAATTGAGTTTCTTACCTTTGTTACAAAAATGAAGGGCTTTAAAGTTATTTAATGGATCAAAACAGTGACCTTCCTTCAATAAATGCTTAGCAAAAGCAGAATCCCCTTTACCTAACCCCCAATTAGCTACATGTTATTTTACCCTTATTGTGAACGATCGTCCCGTTTGTCCTACATATTTACCATCACAATCTTGACACTTAAATTTGTACACTCCACTCCTTGAAATGTTGGTACTCTAGATTTGTTATTAAAGAGTAATCTTTTTAAAGATTTGCAAGTGTAATAGACTGGTTTCTTTTTTTTGAAGCAATCGGGAATATTTGTATGTGATGTTACATTTTTTAAAACAGTTATCAATAGTAGAACTTAGTTTAATAAATAACATTAGTAGTACTTAGTTAAGGGAAAATTTCCCCATTAATGGGGGAAAAAATCTAACGTTGTCAACCCAGTCAATTCAAATGTATTTACTCAGTAATTTTTATTTGAATACCGTAATCTTTGAGGATGATAAGTAGGCGGTATTATTTTCAACAAAACTTCAGTTGTTATATAGCCCTGATGATGCTTGTAAAGCGAAACCGGTTGGCTAAACCATAAAAATAAAAAAATAAAAAAAAATGGTTGATTGTCGCTTTTACGGGCGAAGATTTTACGTGACAACGTCTTTTTCTCGGTAGAATATTTATTGATATGAATATTATTAAATTGCACAATAGGAACAAGGAATTGAATGAAAATAAGAAATGCACAAATTTTAACTATAGAAATATATTTTGTTTACTAAAACATTGTGCCGTTCCGGTGGGCTTCTCTCTCGTTCGGTGACTTATTGTAACAGACGTGAGCGGACGTTACACTTTTTGAAGAGTGACTCCGAGCCACAACCTAATTTAAGACGTTGTCACGTCAATAAAATATATTGTGGAAAGTACAAGTGTTTCTAAATAAATTGTATCAACCAGCTTGATCATGTATTGATAGGTGGCGTAAATTCTTATCATCAAGAAATCCGTCTGCTTGTTTGCCTTGCAATATCATCAAAAAACGTTGAGTAAAAACGTCACAATTTAACATATGCAGACTAATCTGATACGTTTTGTTTTCTTAAAGAAAAGACCTAAAATACGTATGACTAAAATATTAAACCTAAAATATGTAGAATTTCCACCATTGTCGGTTTCCGTGATGTGGGGTAAGTAGCCGATTTACACACGTGGCCCAAGATCCCAGCCATTACCAACACAACAGTCGCTAATACCTAGTCTATAAGCACAAAATATGGAGAGGTAATTTGGTGCTATATGTATACGTAACATCTAAATCTATCTTTATATATATATAATACGTGTGTTTGTCACTGAATTCATAGACGGATTTGATAAAACTTTTTGTGTGTGTTCAAGGGAATTCGAGAATGGTTTAGATTCACAATTTGGTCTCCTGGAAAATGTTTTTTTAATTAAGTTTTTCATAAAAAGTAGTTGTTGATTTTGGAATGTTTCACATCGGATCCGACAGACTGCGCTACTGTCGAAGCATTAATATCAAGCGATACGAAGTCTGCTCCGCTGTGCTGCTGGGTCAGCTAGTTATATATAAGTATATTTATAATTCAAGAACGGTTGAACCGATTTGATTGAAATTCACGTTAAGGTAGTTTAGAACTGAGAGACGGACTTTCTACTATTATACAACTAGGAAAATCATTTTCTTTAATTTTTCCATATAACAAAACATACAATACAATTCCAAAAAACAAACATTCCAATGGGTGGAACAAAGTTCACCGAAAGAGCTAGTTTTCTATAAATAACGGCTGTCTTTTAATAACGGATGCCTGCTTTTCACTATTTTATGACATAAGAGTAATCACCAGATTGTTTTGTTTTATAAATTGTACCCAACAACAAAATTAGCAACACTTAAAATAAACAAGATTACAATAATGTTCACTATTTATAATTATTATTCAATCGTCCTCGCTCTATTATTGCATGAATTAATTTGCAATTACCAATTGCATAAAAAACAATTAATTGCATAATTAAGTTGAAATCATGGCATAATAGTTATGTTTGCTAGAAATCTGTTTGAAATCGCCTACATCAACAATTATACATTATTCTAGTAATATGTTCAAGGATATGCCTTGATATCACTTCGAAATACTGCAACAATTCAGATTCACTTATATTGTTTTACGTATCACTTATATTTTTAGTCCTCGAAGAAAAAAAAAAGGGTTTTTACAACTTTAACATATCTGTGTGTGTACGGGTGTCTGTCTGTGGCATCATAACTCTAAACGAATAGGCTCGTTTTGATGCAGATTTTCATTTCAAAACTGGCAAAATAGACGGTTGTAACTACATTACGAATAGGTTTAGGGAATTTTTAATTTTATAATTATGCATTATTTAAATAGCCTACCGGTTTCGGTTTGCAGGAAGTTTTACCAAACGCCGACGATGGAAAATATCAAATGCAATTATTGTGACTGCTTTTAATTAGAACTAAGGCATTTCTATCTAATACCGGCTCTTGTCTATGGCTTCATCTTTTGACATACATATTTCTCGACGTATAAATTTCCTTTAGTACCTTTTACAAAGCATTGCAAATTAAAAAAATATGAACGTAATCGGTAATATATTCTCAAGTTATGACGCAGCTGCCAAAAAAGGTATTTACTTATATGCTCTATATTTTATATAAAATGAATTAACGAAGAACGATATAAATGAAGGAAATAATTAATCCGGGATTTTTCCTTTTACCTACAACGCAATCAACGGCACAGTTTTAACTTTGCATTCCAGAAAGTTCACTTCAAAAATCTATTTTTTTCTCATGAAAATGGCCATTAACTGGACCAAAAATAATTCGTATTACGTTATTTAAAAAAAATACTATGTCAACACTAAACCATGCCCTATCTTTACAATCGCTAACTATTCGAGCAACAAACCTGTTTAAAGAATAAGGCTTTTAAAAATTCACATGAATATCTTCAAGGTGCACATTAAACATTCATTTTCCCACAGTAGAGACTTCTCGGTTCACACACATCTCGGCTGGGCAAAGATGAAACAGTGAAAGTTGACATGGTTGGCAATGTTTTTACCATTTAAAACTCCCACATCCTGTGTTAGCGTAAAAGTCAACTACTGGGCAATTAAAGTAAATACTATTTAGTATAAATTGGTCAATATAACCATTTTTATTTCATTATATATATTTATAATGTAAAAATCAATTGCTGTTCGTTAGTCTCGCTAAAACTCAAGAACGGCTGAACCGGTTATGGTAGTTTTGGTTTTGAATTATTTGTTCAAGTCCAGGGAAAGTTTAAAAGATAAGAAAAAGGGAAAACAAGGAAAAACAACATTATAATTTTTCCCATACAAACTGAATGGGTGAAACGGATTTCGCCGGGACATCCAATTAAGGATATTTTTCTTGAGCTCATAAATGATTTAAATTTTATGTACCTAATTGTTTTTTTTTACAATTAAAGAGATATCTGCTTTCGTCGTCCGGTATAGGTATATTATTATATTCTTTGCTTTCGGCCAATAATTTCACCTATATAAGAAAAGAGATCGTAATATTTTAGAACAGTTGCCAGGTAACCGCAGCTATTTTTCAATAATTAACAAAATTATCTTAGCCACAAAACTCTAGAAGGGCTTCTTTATCTGTAGATACATTATTAACATAGGCCGTTTGACAATAATGTGTATGAATGATTTATATTTAAGATTGTTTATCCATCCAGATTGTTTATCCAATCGCCTCTGTGGTCTAGCGGTTCAGTTGTTGGACTTGACTGCATGAGGTCCCGGGTTCGAATCCCGGGTCGGGCAACAAAAGAAAATTGTTTTTTTTTTTAATTATATAAGAAAACAAATGTTGCCCGGGATAGGATATATGCCCGGTTGGCGATAATCTTGCCACCTATCACATTGTGGGACTTAGTATCTTCGGCTAGTCGTGGGTACCCCAGTTGTGCCTCTGCCAACCTCTTCGGGGATATGGGCGTGAAGATACTTTTTTACACTTTATTATTTTGTTTATCCAACATGCAAGTAACCAAATTAAGATTAAAATTCAGAAAGTGAGAAAAGAGATTAAAGTTGAGTTGTGGCGCTATCGAGAGAAAAGATAATTGAAGTTTTTTCATAATTATTGAATTTCGTATTTATATTGAGTGAAATTAGTCAATTTTGGTGGCACTTTGTTCTGTGAAAGTACACAAATGAAATAATCATGAAGAAATTAGCGTATCATGTATTTCCTCGTTGCCGCCAAATGTCACTATATGAACTCAAGTAGTGAGGCCACCGCTTTACCCAAGACCCTGAAATGACTTATTGACGACATATGACTAATTATAATTATTGAATCCCGCTTTTGGTGAATTTGACGCAAATTTCTACTTGACTAATGGCAAAATACTAACGTGAATGCCAATACCTAAAGAAAGAAAGAAAGAGATTAAAGTTGCTAAAATATTTTTGTAGGGTTGAGTTAAAACAGTCATTTTAAATTGTACGCTTTATCTACAAACACTGTAAGACTTTTCCTCGTGCTAGTACAAAAGCCTCGGCTTTTCTTCCTGGCAGCTCGTAACAGTCACCAATAAGACCACTGGTGGTAGATTTCTGTTCACTGACTTATCCCGGTTACGAATCATCATAATGAGGGTGTTTGGCAGTGTCATGTTCTAGTCCCTAGGATAGGATAGGCTGTAGACTTGCACATTAGGCATGACACATAACAGAAACGCACAGAATCAGAATCAGAATAATCTTTATTCACTTGAACCATACAAGTGGTATTTGTGCGCGTCGACATTTTTATAAACTACCACCGGATCGGAATCGCGGCCTCACACTGAGAAAATCCGGCGAAAGAAACTCAGCGGGCTTGTCTTTTTTCAATAATAATATTTACAATATAAACTAGATTAAAAATACAAATTACAATCAGATTTAAACTTAAATAAAAGGTACAACAAATCACATTACAAATTGCAGTGGGAGATTGAAATATCTATCCCCAAGCATGTTCATCTTCCAAATACTCTGAGACCGTATAATAGCATTTTTGACATAATTTTACTTTTATACATTTTTTAAACTTATTTAAAGGTAGATCTCTAATACCGATGGGCAGCTTATTGTAATAACGTATACATTGACCGAAAAAGGTTATCGGTTCTCTCATAAGTCTTACCATTATGAGCAGTGTGTTTCTTAAATCACCTTCTCGCCCATATCACCTAAGAGGTAGGCAGAGGCATAACCAGGGCACCCACGTCTAGCCGAATATACTCTTTTACTGATAATACAACTAAGACTTATAAACACCGTACATGTTTTAAAGGCTTCCATATGCTATGCTTAGGGGTTTAAGACTATTGTTCAATGTATAAAAGTATCGTCACGCCCATATCCCCGAAAATGTAGTTGGACGCAAAATCAGGGCACTCTTGACTAACCGAAAGCGCTGAGTTCCACAATGTGATAGGTGGCAAGCCTATCGCCAACCAGGCCCCTATCCAATCCCGGAAAACGTTATTTTTATTAAAAAACATACGTTTTCTATTTTGTTTGTTGCTCTACCTGGGAATCGAACCCAGAACCTCAAGAAGTCAAGTCCACGCTGGACCGCTAAACCACAGAACCGATTGCTGATTGCTTCTACGCTATCCTATCACGTAGAAAAGGGACTATAATCAGTAACTACTGCAAACATGGAGAATACACAATTCTGATTTAAAGGTGGAACGCAGCACGCATTGCGTGACTGCAATAGAAAACGCCAGTTCACCAGCTGAAGGCATTTTAATGGCTCACGAAGTCTTTATTTGAGGAAGCAATTCCATGCGTAAAACAATAATTTAGATCACTTTCGATTCGAATCATGCGATTACTTCATGGTTATTATTGGAGGTGGATGACCTTTTTTATTAAACTAAAGTATCTTCACGTCCTTATCTCTGAGGAGGTAGGCAGATACACAACCAGGGCAGCCACGACTAGCCGAAGGCACTAAGTCCCACGGCATGATACGTGGCACGCCTATCGTCAAACCGGGCACATATCCAATCCCGAGCAACATTTTTTATTAGAAAATTGAAAAAAGCATATTTTCTTTTTGTTTTCCGAACCAGGGATCAACAAGGGACCTCAAGAAGTCAACACCTGAACCGATAGACCACAGAGGCGATCATTTTTTTTAAAAGTACAAAAATACAAAATAAAACCACCACTTGCTGATAAACAATGATAGTATTAAATCTTGGAAAGAACCTATAACATAAGTCTATACTCCAAACTGTTGTATTTTTTTTTGTGTTTTTATGACTGTGTGATACTATTAACACGCCTGCCCTTTTCTGT
>NJDC01004604.1:0-43560 GCA_002245475.1 Calephelis virginiensis
GGTGTGGGATTTCGTCGAAAATTACTTAGGGCAAGTCATCTTTGTGCAACAATATGGGATAGTGAGAGGTTCCAGTAATTTTTTGGTTTAAATTTTACTTCAGGCCTGTAAAAGTATGTTTTTGTAGGTATACACTTCTCTACTGCATTGGAAAGATTTTCACAAAACAAATCATATAGATATTGAACATCTTTTGTAAAATCTTGCTCATCTATATTATAGAAATATTCTGAAGTGTACTTACGGAATTCTTCCCAATCTGCTTTCATAAAATTCCTCTTTTTACTTATGAAATAATTATTGCTCTCATTGTTGACTGAAATTTTAACAATGAGGTGATCACTACCGAGGTTTTCATTGAATACTTTCCATAAGCACTCTAAACCTAAATCTGTAGAGACAAATGTGACATCAGGAGAAGTTTGCTGTAGCCTGCCTTCCACTAACTTGACACGAGTTGCATCTCCATTGTTAAGAGAAATATAGCCATTATCTAATGACGCATCAAACATATTGATTCCTCTGGAATCTGACTTGGAGGACCAGTTTGTGTGATGACCGTTGAAATCGCCAGCAATTATTGTTTTGTTTTTAAATTTAGAAAACAATTCATCCCAGTCAGTATATTGTGTTGTTACTGAAGATGGACAATAGACTGATACCACATATTCTATTTGTTTACAATTCATTAGTTTGACACATAATACTTCTATTCCCCTATTACCTAAATTAACAGGACAAAAGTGTGATTGAATAGTTTGGTGTACAAATATAGCAACCCCACCATAACCAGGTTCTCTATCTTTTCTATATATATTATATCCACTTACTCTTACCTCTTTTTCGAAGTCAAACCATGACTCACTTATAATTGCAATATGTATTTTTTCTCTATGTAAGAAATCTTTAAAAACCTGCAGTTTCCCATTTAGACTCTGCGAGTTCCATTGACATATATTATATAAAAAATTGTTACAGCCACTATCCATCATAAAGGCTGAAAAAATTATTCAAAGCCTTTTCACCCATGACAAAATGTAAAATGACTCTCTTAACCTGTTCCCATAATAATTTAAAGATTTGCATTACTTTTTCTTCCAACTTAGTTTTTGACATGAATATATATTTAACCTTATGTAAAATCATATTTATATCTAGCTTATTTAAAAGAAAATCCCTACGTGCTTCATGCTTATCACAATTTTGATTTTGAGTTATATTTTCATCACTCGAAAAATCAATATTTTTTCCATTTATTGTAATGTCAGTGATGTTTGTTTTTATTCTTAGTCGCCTTCTTCTTTTTCTTTGCTCCACTTGATATATTCAAATAATTATCACCTTCTTTTAAGTCTACCGGTGGCACTGTGCTATTATTTTCTTCACTTATAGTTTTGCTCACAATACTACTATATGTCTCTTGTTCTCCACTTGGTTGGATGCTACCAGACATCTCCAGGTCTGTATCATCACACATTTCATTACAAAAAAGTGATTGTTTTGAACGTTCTGCTTCCAAATATATTTGTGACGCCTTACGATAGGTCACTTGTTTCTCTGACATTAGATCTCTAATTTTCCTTTCTTTTATGAAAACAGGACATGATTTATCAAGTGCCTTTACAATTAACACATTTTAAAGATTCTATCTGGCATATTCTGTGCTTCCCACCACACCTAGGACATACTTCTGCTTTCGTTGGACAAAATCTGACAATATGACCATACTTCCAGAAGCCGGAACATTGTGTTACTGGATAATAGTAAGATTCGATATCAAAACGGCATCCATATACACATATAAATAATGGTATCTTCTCACTCTTAAAGCAAATCCTGACGGCTTCACTTTCGACCCACTTATTAGTTTTGTCTAGCTTCCTTAACCTTTTCACTGATATTATTTCAACGTCACATTCAAAGATCTTCATCATTTCAGATTCACTTAGGTCAAGGTCAATATGTTTAACCACACCATACGAATAAGACTGTTCAAATAACATATAGCATCTAAATCCCATCTCTTTGAATTTTTGACATTCAGTTAACCTTTGAGCGTCTTCTTTTTTATTAAAATGTATGTGAATTTTATTGGTGTTTTTATATTGAATTTTAGTCACATCTGTTATATTTTCAGTTCTCAACATTTTGGCAAAAGAAATTGGCTTCGGGATTTTTTCCAATGATGTTACACAAACAATATATGGTTCAGTTTTAGTTTCTGGACTATTTTTTCCATCTACCCTCATCTTCTGACTACTTTCTACTGAATCACTCCTTATTAAGCGTTTCCCTCTTCTTTTTGTAACTATGACATACCCATCATCATCAATTACATCACTGTCCTCTCTCTTCTTCCTCTTTTCAACATTTCTACTTCCCTTACACTTTTCCCCGATATCATTCTCTGTAGATCCTTCCTCTTTATTTTCTACGCAGTTTTGCCCATTTTTTTCAATATTCCTTACATTTTCCTCGTCATCACTTTCGTTCATTTTAATTTATTTACTTATTATCTTAAAACTTAAGTATGTAAATTACAAGTACTACAGTCGATACAATACGCGTGAGTTCGGCGCTCCGTTCGCGAGCAGAAAAGGAATGTCAATGTTTTACGGTTTACGTTGTTATGACTGCTAACAACATAACATAACAACGCATGCATAATAACGTAAATATTTTACGGTTTACGTTGTTACGACTGTCTCAGTATTTTTTTAAATTTGCGCACTTCTTTGACCATAAATAAGTATCTTCACGCCCGTATCCCCAAAGAGATAGGCAGAGACTCAAACAAGGCCCCCACGACTAGCTGAAGACACTAAGTCCCACTGTGTAATAGGTGGCAAGTCTATCGCCAACCGGGCACATATCCAATCCCGAGCAACGTTTTTTTTTATTAGAAAATTGGAAATACCACATTTTCATTTTGTTGCATGGCCCGGGAAACGAACCTAGGATCTCATGCAGTCAAGTCCAACACCTGGATCGCTAGACCAAAGAGGCGAATTTTTTTAACCAAGTATAGGTATAACATAATTTAGTTTTATAATTTTAATATAACTTACTTTATATTGTACTAATTCAATATGTATTAAGGCCTTCACACACGGCAGCTATAATGTACATTAATATACATTACATCCCGGGATGTACAGCTTTACATTACATCTATGTATCACACACACAGCAGGTATTGTAATGTATCTTTCCCTTCATTTCATTAGCATACGCGCCGATTGACGCACTTTTTAGACATTGATCTGTAATACAGGCTGTTCTTATTTTTATATTATATTTACATGGACCCGTCTAGTTACTTACAATTAGATTTACTAGATAGTTAATCAGAAGATGATTCGCATTGTAACTTTGATGTACGTATTGCCACATGTGCCAAAAACAGAAAATTGAAAAATGGAAGGGAACAGACAGACTGTTTGTACAAGTTTGGTTTGTACCTACACAGTACACCGGACAAACGCCAGAAAATGGGTTCTATCCTACTCTCTTGGAGATGGAACGCTAACGAAACCCTTTATGTGGTGTCTCTGTGTGTAACAGCAATTTTTTGAACATCCTGTTCATAAGGAAATGTATTGAGATGTATTAAGATGTATTGAGATGTATCGGAATGTAAATGTATATTTTGGTATCTTTCTGCAACTTTACGATACGAAGATGTAAAAATGTACATTATAGCTGTCGTGTGTGGTCTCCTTACGATTTCTCTAGAAAGATGTAATGAGATGTATCGTGCTGTAATGTATATCTTTACATTATAGCTGCCGTGTGTGAAATGCTTTAATATGTTGTAACTAGCAATGACGGTCTGTTTTATTTTTTGTAATGTAATCTGTAACATGAGATATAAATAGATGTAAAAATGATTTTGATACTCTAAGAGCCACTTGTACGTTCCTGGGCTAAGTATTTAACACTTAGTTAGCGTCTAACTAGGGTTAAATCACCTAATATTTGACAGTTTAACTCAATATTAAATTTAACCCGGGAATGTGCAAGTGGCTCTAAGTTAGCGAGTTAAATTTTAAGGCCGGCAAAAACAAGCCACCGCACTTATGTGATATCTTGTTACATATATTAGTCTCTACTTAGGGCTTGTCCACATCACGTCACGATCACATGTCACGACGTTGTTAACGTGGAACGGTGTGGTGTTGTGGCACGATGCGTTGCCGCGTCGTGCTAATGCGCTAATGCACAGTACAATCAGTATTGTCTTTTCGTATCTTTTTTTCACCCTTTTTCTCCGTCTCTTTAAAAATACCAGAAGCAGAATATGTCGGGAGCGATCCATATCAATGAGACCGGAAGAAGTACAAGTATTATACACAGCTCGGCGACGGGTAACGTAGTCATGACGTGATACGACGATCGTACGATAAATTAACATAAATTTATCCGTCACCTCTACGCATCGTGGCGTGCTGCCGCACCGTTTTTCGTTGACGACGTCGTGACGTGGAAATGTGGAGAGGCCCTTACCGCGCTCTGGGGGATTGATTGCGCCATAGCTGTAATTGTGAACATGCGGGGTAATGACGCTCTATAAATTACGTCGAACGCAAAGATTGCGTCGCAAAAAAGTTTTAATATCCGTTATTTCAAAACTATTTCAAACTAGCTGAGCCAACAAACGTTCTCTTGTTCTAACATTATCTTCTTACAATACAAAATTAACTAAAACAAAAGAATTAACAGTTAATTCACGCTTGACCTGATGATCAAGAGAAATGGGTGTTCATTTTTATACATGAGATTTTAGAATGGTACATAAACTGTTTTATAAGGTAACCCAAACCTTTAAATATAAAGTTTTATCGATACTATACTACTGATATTCTTCATTTAATATTAATTTGGTTTTTTAACATATACGTACTTACTGTAAAGTTTTTCATGACCGGGTTTATTGTTAAGACCACTATCTTGATATCAATAAGATTTGTCAATAAAAAAGGTTTGTAAGACCCTTAAACGGAATACAAAATTATAGTGAGTTTTATTTAACTTACCCTTAAGGGAAATGAATAAGGCATTATAAAAGTTTTGTGCCGGTTTTTTTAAAAGTATTTTTTTTATTTATATTCATTTTCTATTATTCTTTTAAATTAAAAGGATACAAGAATCTTTAAAACGCAAATTTTAAAGTTGATGAAAATAGTCCCGTGTTGGAATTGATTTCATAAGGTCTTGGGTTTGATCCGCGGGTCGGGCAACTAAAAGAAAATTACTTTTCTCACATTTCTAATAAAAAATAACGTTGCCTTTGATTATATGTACGTAGCTGACGATAGACTTGTTATCTATCATTGTGTGGGACGTAGCGTCTTCTGCTAGTCGTGGATGCCCTGGTAGTACCTCTGCGTACCTTTACGGGGATACGAACGTAAAGCTATTTTTTGCTGCCTTTAAATTAGGAAAACTTTGCTCCTATTGGAAATAACTAAAATAAGTTTTAATGCGAATAGGTTCCATTCACTAATGTCAATTTTCCCGCAACTATATTCTTATAGAAAGTTTTCAAATAACCTTCCGATTCCGCTCGACTCGTAAACACAATATCGTATAAGGATTGTGTATTTGCGAGCACAAATAAGTATCGGGCGGCCTCGGGCTTCAAGTTGAAACAATGAAAAATGACCGGTGGAAAATTGCGCGGATTCGAGGGATTCTGCGCCACTAGATCGGAAAAGATCTTGGGTGGCCGGACTCTGTTTTCGTAAATTTAGATTTAAAAATGTTGTATACTAGCTCACCCGGCTGACGCTTTTCTGCCTAAACTGTGAATATTGAATTAAAATATCAAATAAAAATAAGATAAAATAAACAATAAATATTTTTTTATAAAAGAATTATATTTATTGTCAGACAATATTTTTTTACATAACATAAAACTAATACTAGAAATCGATTTATCTGTTTAGGAGTGATACGACGAATAGTCTTTTTATTTGTAATCACCTTTATGGTCTGGTCCTGGTGTTAACTACATGAGTCCTCCCGGGTTTAATTTTTTTCAATTTTGTAATTTTGTAATGATATAACGTAGAGATTGGATAGCCCTTATGGCGATAAGTTTGCCAATTGTCACATTATGGGACTAAGAAGTACCTATCTGCTAATCGTTGCTGCTCTGGGTATACCTCTGCCTACCACTTCGGGGATATGGGTGTGATTGATGAAAAATTATATGTTCTTATTTAAATTAAAAATATCTTTGTTTATCTTAAATTATATGCATAAATGCATCGGTATGTAGTAAGTTTTTTTTTTGTAGTAAGTTAGTCGCAAGAAAAGAGGAAGGAGCAATTACATCATTTGGTCAGTGTTATTTCCCGATATTAAATTTACTAAACAACTGAACAAAGTTTCTTAAAAAACATGAAGAGCTTAATCAATAAATATGTCTTACCTCGGAACAAACAAGCTGCTGTTCACTAATACCATGATCAGAACTAAGTAATAGAGTTTTACCATGATACGTCAAAATTGGTACCATTCCCATTCCTATTCCTATCACTGTAACGTCACTCGCCACTGTTGTGTTCCGGTATTTATTGTACAGTTAAAGGCTTAGTTCTACTACCCTTAGTTTGGCGACGCATTGTTGTTACCCTCGGTACTATAGTATTTTACCATTAAGAATTATGTCTATTTCTTTGTCTTCCAATTCAATAAAAAAATCAACCTAAAATTGCCCACTCTAATCAAATTTAGCGACACAAATTATATCACACCCATGATGAACAATCATAGCGTAATTTGTATAAAATTCCATATCGTTTTCCGCCCGGAGGCGGCCCTGTCTCGTCGCGCACTCTATTTTCCTATTTGCGCGGCAGATTGGTTCTGATTGTATTGTTTGCGGGGCGGGGCGACTTATATTCACCCTGTATAGTACACTGAATCACAAAATATATAAGGATAAAAGTTTTGGAGATTGTAATATATTTATTTAGTATTAGCTGAGTTTTCACACTCGTTTGCTTCGCATCTGGACGTCTTTAATGAAAACACATTAATTGTATAATCGTTTACGCATGTACTAAGTATACTCGAGTGGATCCAAATTTATAATATTTTCCGCTCATTTGATAAAACAGTGTGTAAATTAGTTTTTCTTTTCTGTTGCTACTTAAAACCGTAACGTCGTCGTCGTAAATTGTCAAAAGTGTTTGACAGATATGATGTAAACCTTTCTATGACACGACTAGAAGTCAACCTCTTGCATTGATGATGGAATAAAGCCTTATAATCTTAACCTTTGTCAGGCTAAAAAAAAACATATTCGTTTCGTAATTCCAGGAAGAAATACGTTTAGAAGCATATGAACTTTTATCAGTTATACAAGTTACCTAGTATAGAGTGGCGAGAACGTGATGGCTATATGGAAAAGGTTATGCATAGTAACTATTCTTCGGCAAACAAGCAGGTCTTAAATTTTATGCCTGGCTTAATATGCTTTCAGTATTAGAGATTTAAAAACAAAAATTGTAAAATATTGGACCTATTCCTTTCCAACGCCGGTTTTTTGTCAATGCAGACCCCTGTCACGCTAATCCCACCAGATGACCATCATTCGCCTTTTTATGTTATCCTGCCTATTTAAAAAATGACTCAACTTACAAAAGTAGTAAACTAAAATATATAATAAACTTATAATATATTAAAATAAAATAATAAACTAAAATTCCGAACCCAATTGCTTTAATAATTCTAACTATTCTTTGATTAATTCTGAACTGGTGCAGGTAAATTAGAATGAAGTGTTGGAGCTGCAGTCTGCTGTATTATCTATGTAAGAAAAAATCGTCCCTAAAAAGTTGTGAGATGTTCACATTACCCTCACTGGCTTTCACTTGCATTGTTACATATTTATACGAGTAAATCTAAAAGCTGGATTGAGTGGAAAAATGCTAAATAGAAACGGATCTGACTATAAGAAATTTAGTACGTTTATAACGAGATTTAAACCAGAGTCACATAAATATTATAAAAATACAAGCATAATGTTCAAAATAGTATATATGCAAATAATAATTTCTTTGAGAATTCTTCTTTCTTTCTTATTTTCAAATGATTAACATATAAATAACATAAACATATAATATAAAATGAACCAAATTCATTAATTTCAAAATAAAAATTCTAAGGATCCGGTTGAAATATGCAATTTTCTTGCAACATTCTTTTACTTAAATTTTGAACTATCTAGTTTAGATAACGGTTTTGACATAAATAGTATACCAGATATCAGTGTACATAATAATAATTTAATTATCAGTGAAATTAATATTTTCTAACATTTTATTTTTAAGGACTGCAATCTTGATATTTCAAAAGGACAAGCATTAGATGATATTCCCCATTTTGGAGTCGCTAAATCGATTTCTTATTGTTTGTATTATCTATTGATAGATGCTTACGAGGAGTATTTCCATCAGTTAGGAAATTTTGCTCAGATTGTACCTATCCATAGCGGTTGTTCTAAAAATGAAGTAGACTTTACACCCTATATCAATATTGCCCACTCTGTCAATGGTTATGTATGCTAGTTCATAATAGTATACACCCCTTTCTACATAACCTTTTAGTTCAACAGCAACTTTTTTTTATAAAAAACAACTTTATCACAACTACTCTATTAATACAAGCTTCTTATGTTTTATTTAAAGATTTAGATACTAAAAAGCAAAGAGAAATCATAGACACTGATTTTCAGAAGGCATTTGACATAGTGGATCTTTTCAAAAACTTGCATTTAACGGAATCAGAGATAACTTGTAATGTTGGTTAAAGTCATAATTGTTTCAAATAGAACACAAAATGTTGTTTGTAATGGTTTTGAGTCTGATTTGTCCCAGTTACTTCCAGGGTACCACAAGGGTCAATGTTAGGACCATTATTATTCATGTTATTGATTAATTATATAATTAAATTCTCTCACTTAATCTTTTTTGCAGACGACTCTAAAATATACCTCACTATAGACATATCTGATAGAAAATTTCAACTGGATTTAGACTTATTCTCAAAATATTGTAAGGAAAGTAAAATATTCTCAATTTAGTGAAATGTAAAACCATAACATTTACAAAAAAGATCATTAGTCCTTATCATTATAATTTGTGAATTTGCGTGGAGTGTATAGCAGAGTGAGGTATAACAGATCTTGGGATAGCTCCAAAGTCACGAGTGTGGTATTCTATAATCTACACACACTAGTGTACCTATACTTAAACGACTTACGTACGTGAATATCACATTTTTTACTACCTGTACTTTATACAACATAACAACGTCGTTACCAGGAACCAACTTTTTGAATCATCCACCTGATTGACAATAACCTTTATACGACCAATATTCTAGTCAATATCCTAAGAGCGTGTATATGTTAAGATAACTTTTATGAGTACGAAATTGTGTTTATGCTCGTATGTGTCGCGATTTACCGCCGCGCCGCCCGCGCTACCGACGGGTAATCGGAAATATTGCGATGGAACGAAGTTATTGGACCATGCCATAAGCTAAAGCGAGTCGTGATACTGATGGGTTTATCTGGATTATCCTTTACTTTGCCGCCACGTAGGCTGCGTCACTCTAGTTTAAGTCTTAATATTTCAAAAAGCAAGGGCTGGTTTCGACCTTCATAGATGTATGTATTGCTATGCCCGAGATTTTAACAAAATCATTATCATGTTTGCTATATTTTACACTCGGCTCGTCGTGCAAAACCATCAGACGAAAGTATCTTCACGCCCATATTCCCGAAGAGGTAGGCAGAGGTACAACCTAGGCACCCACGACTAGCCGAAGACACTAAGTCCCACAATGTGATAGGTGGCAAGCCTATCGTCAACCGGGCACATTTCCAATCCCGATCAACATTTAGAAAATTGGAAAAATCCAACCATCAGACGATCTACACCAATAAGATGCAAGTAAAACTGTCGTTCATTAAAACCGCGATCAGCCACTTGAGAAACAATGCTCATTATCTTAATTATTACATTTTCGCTTTTAAAATTATTTTAGCTTTTAAACTATAATTTGAAGCTAAAATAATAATAAAAAAAATTGTGTAGACCTATTTTCTCATTTCTATCAAGAGACAAAGTCTTGCTAAAAATCACAGAATTTGTAAACCCTGCAATTTTCATTCTGAAATATGACGATATAAGAAATAAACCGCTTCATTCAAACTTTTGTGCACCTTAAGTCTCCGATCTACTAATTAAAAAAAAATATCCTCCTAATGTTTTATACTTGCTAATGGGCTGGGCTTTGTTCAATTTGTTGGAAGCTTTATGTAAACATTCTAATAATTTTCCACATCACAATTAGCTACATTTTTCTACTTATGTTTGAAAAAATCTTTAAGGAAAGTTAAAAAAAAAGGTACTAAAATATTTTAGGAAAAAGTGTACGGCTATTTATTATAAATGTAAATTTTATCTCTTATGATTAATGCATTTATTTGTATTACTTATATTAGAATTTTATATCTATGGGCATTACTATCAATAAAAAAAAGCGATTTCAAACTTTCAAGTTTCAGCGTACTTAATTTATATAGACCATTAAGTTTATGTATAGACCAATGTGCAATGCTTTGGCATTATCAAGATAATACATAGGTTGCGAGTAAGTCCTATCGGCAGTATTTTTTTTTTGTATTGCTAGGTATAAACCGCCTCAGCTTGTGACATGTGCTAACGACTGATAGTTTCCTATCATTATGTTATTGTGGATATCTTCCGTAACAAAATAGTTATTGGTTCTCTATTGGCTGCCTTATTTCTATGATACTGTTTGAACATCAGATTGTTTTGTATTATTGTAATTATTACATAGATTTACGATATCCATACAATATATTTTATTAGAGACTATTAGTTGCTTGATGATGAAAATATTTGCGTTGGATATTATTTCTCATATTTTATAGATAACATTAAAGGCAATCAAGATGTTGAATTTCCTGATGACTACAAGTATAAGTCGTGTTGCTTACCAATAATGTTAATGGTGTGCTACCAACTTGATGCTGGAATGAGCCTCACATGTAACTAAGTCCAGCGTGCCCTCCAAATCTAGCACGCTAATAATCTTATAATCTAAATGAATAAATGAAATCGCGTTTGCGTTCTAGCGGTCCGGCGTCGGATTTAACTTCCTAAGAGTTCGATCTCCGAGTCGGGCAACAAAAAAAAATTGTAAAATGTATATTTCAATTTCCTCATAAAAATAACGTTGCTTGATATTGGATGTGTGTTCTCTTCTAGATGATGGCATCGTTATATCCATAGGCTAACATCAATGTTTAATTTTTTTTTAATATTACATATTACATAACATTGTACTCGTATATTTTTTTACATAATGTAAATATGCACTTTTTTAAATACTACCTATTTACACACAGTATCGTGTAGTGTAAATAAGTATATATTTTTTTAATTTATGCAATAGAATTCCACCAAGTGTCGAAGACGAAAAGTATAAATTCATTGAAAATATGCTTACAAGACTCATAAAACTAGCTAACTACAAAAACTCGTCAAGTCGTCAGTAGATTCCAAGTATCTGTGAAGTTACCACAATCATAGTTAACGACGTCGCACACCTAAACCTGCCTAAGGATACTAAACAGACACTTAAAAACCTATCAGGAAAACATGATACTTATGACTTTGTGTTAGGGTAGAAAATACCATGAACGATCCGCGAATAAAACGCATTGTTAAGTTGTACTTTGCTGTTACATTTTCTAATTGGAGACGGTATAGGTAGCCGCCCCGGGCGCAATCCAAAAAGCAATTTAAATGAAAATGTGTTTTTTAATTGTACATGGCGCGACGGTTTCCTAAGTGAAGTAATGAGTGTGATGTTCCCTCAGGAGGCCTGTCTTAGTAGTTGTTTCTGTACACACACTTCCGTAATATGTAGACAATACAATCTTAGTAAATTACAATCCGCTCCAATGTTACTCCCTTCCATCATTGTGGCCATATGCTGTGATGCCCGCAACGGATGTCATGTTTTGTAATTCATCTCGTGAAAAAGTTTTTGTTCATTAGTAAAAACGATATATGTCTATAAGGCTAATAAGTTATTATTGAAATTACATATAATTTTGCAAATTCATAAGTATTCTTGCCATCGCCATCATGCAAATTCATTGATATGGTTGAAAGTGTCATTGTCGTTTATATGAATTCAGGAATATTTTGTGTCCTTATCGTTTTTTCTGTTATTTTAAGACGTTCTAATCATATTTAGGTAATTGGTATAATGGTGCCGATTTTGTTGTGTCACCGCTAAAGCTAAAACTAACTTAAAAATTTTCTAATATTATCTTAATTTTAGAGAAATGGTATTCCGTTGTCACCATAGTTCTAAAATTTCTTTCTAATTTGACTAAGACGGCGATAAATTGAATAGATAGTGATGTTCTTGGGTTTACACGTGCTTTACATTCCTTTATCGAGAATGGGTAAAAGAAAGAATGAAACAGAAATTACTTGAAAACGAGTATTATTTCAAGTATAATTATGTATTTTCTAATCTATAAATAAGTTTTATTGAAAATGAAATTCAACCTGTCTTTGTTTTCGCTTCCCAACGTCAGTTTTTAATACATTAATAACGACATTGCTGTATAATTTAATGTCTTTGTCGATCATTGTCAAGTCAATCGGACGAAAACAATATAATCTATTCCTTCTATTACAAATTGTAAAATAAAACAAAATACTTTATTTTAGTTGTTATACATACATACATCTTCTGTTTTTACTTAAAAATAAACACTCATATATAATTAAAAAGAAATGAAAAGAGCAACGAGAAGTTTATTATAAAGTTTTTATTGAAATACTCCACAGTAATTAACAATTTGGAAATTGTTGAAACAAAAGGTTTGTTGTATTTGGGACTTCATATGTTTAGATGATTTTTTAATGTTTTATCTTAATTCATGTTTATTTTTCAGGTAATGAAGCAGATATCCTGTATTAGAGTTTACGAAAAGTTTAACCAAACAGTAAATTAATAAAAAGCTCAGCAAAACTTTACCACCTAGACAGAAGTACAACATGCGAGTCAAGTGTCCTAAAACATGAAAAAACACCAAAGTCTGATAATTCTAACTAATTTGAATAAAAAAATCTACAAGGTTTTTTTTAAACCCCTGATCTGAGAGTGATTTTTAAGTTAAGGGAGATTGGTAATTTAAATACATTAGGGTGCATTATAAAATTACAAAATCTAACATTTATGAAGAAAAATGAAAGTTACTTTAAAACCAACTCAAACTTGAAGAATTGAGTCTATTCAAACTGGTTGAGACAGGGTTAAATTGAAAGTAGTAGAAGTAGTAAGATATGCACATATTATTTGAAGATTGGTTTCAGATGTTACATTATAATATACTACTTACATAAATAAGAGTAAAATAGGATATCTTTATACCTATCTGTATGTCACTTGGACTGAAGATTCTTCAATGACGGCGATGTGTTTTTCACTCTTTTCTTTTAATATAAAATTATGTTATTGTATTATAAAAGTGAGAAATTCAGTGATGTTTTTTAATACTCAGTGAATGTATGTTAGGTGTATTTAAGTAATGAATCGGGTATGTAATTTCGTGTTTTAACGTATATTTTTACATTAAGTAAGAAAAACTAAAAAGACATGCCTAAGTTCAGTTGCATTTTGAAAATTGTTAACATTGCTTTTATCAAAAAATCCAGTTCTATTCATATTTTCTTTAACAACAGTGTTAATTATTGCCAAATGCTTTTCTTTTAGATAGTCTATGTATAAAATAATTTGATATAGTTTTAGATGTGAGTTAGCTAACTTTGATTTATAAGAAACTGTTTTTTATTTACAATAGACAATTCAGCAATGTTATTGCATTGATATTATTATTTAAATTGCATAAAATAATTTAAAAGATACATTACAAATTTTCACCTACAACTAAACAAAAATTGTTTTTTTACCTTTGTTTTACTTACTTTTTCTCTCTTACTTGTAATAGTATGGAGCTTTTATAATACTCATACACAGATTTCTGTTATATCCAGGTAACCAGTAGAATTGCACATTAGGCCCAATGCCTCTGCCTCTAAACAACATGCATGCGTGCAATGATTTAAATAACATATATATGGTGTCTATAAGACAAAGTTTTTTCTGGAGAGCTATGTGCTTATAACCTAACTTAGTAAAACAATTATAAATGTAAGTTTTATAGAATTTTAATGAAAACATTTGGATTTTAAGAATTTATTAGGTACTTGATCAACAAAATATAAAGAAAATTAATATCTTCATACGTAGCAGTAGCATCAAAGTCGTCTGAAAAAACCAAGAAGAATACCTTTAATATGAAATTTAATTTTGTAATAAATTTTTGACTATGTTCCTTCCTATTATTTTTATATCGCCTGTGCTAAATGACGAAGATGTGGACATCACATGGATATTGATCTGAGTATGTCTGGAATTGGTCGCAGATAGTGATCTATGAATACAAAATACCATACAAAATTGTTAATACTTTAACATTTTGCCTATATTTCTTGAAGATAGGACGAAGGAAACTTAGGACGTGCAGGTCTGTTGAGACTCACATTCAAATTAATAGAAATCTACAAGAATAATAATAATAATAAAGAATAAGCATCACTATTCCATAACAAAAATGTGAGATACACTTTTTGTTTGCTTTTGCAACTGATGAAATGATAAACTTTCTATTAGCCCCAATAGAAATTTCAAGAATAAGTGTTTTTTTAAAGTACACACCCTAGACACCATAGATATTACAGGTGCGTCGCTGTCCTGTAATGTGAAACGCTGTAATGTGTGTCAAACCAGGGAAATTTGGGTTCAAAGATATTACTTGGGCTTTGCATTGTGTAGGTAATAGAATGTTATAAGTAAATTTATTTCTAACATACAATAAAAATCAACAATTTTACCACATATTATCAGTTTGTTTATATTATAAAATCCTGTTGTATCATATGAAAGACTTCCTGGAACATGGGGGTGATTTATTGTTGGCTTTTTTTATACCAATATCTGTCCCATCTACGGCAATTATGGTATTGAAAATAATCTTTTGATGAATCTTTATAGACCAAATGCAAACAGCTTTTAATGTCGAGTCTAAGACTTACTCTGCCATACCGTTTCAGTTTGTGGTTTTAAGAATTTGATGTGTAAGCATGTGAATTTGTAAAATAAAGTTTTTGTAGGTACCTATGGTTAGGACATCTACTGACTGCCTGTTTTTGTTTGGTAAAAAATGCAAAACAAAAGATGTTTAAATTTACAAGAAGAGAACACCAATTACCTATTACACATTTATGTAGCTAAGTACTTAGGTACCTTTCTGGCAAATTTTATAGCCAACTACATATGGTAATGCTAATGAAATATAGTAGCAATCACATCTTTAAATGTTTAGCTGGTTGGGAATTGAGATGTGGCTTTGATTTATTTATGGGATATCAAAGGCATCTTTATTAAATATACAGTATCTAGACTAAAAGGGTTCAAACACAGTACCAAATTTTCATGTTTAACTATGTGATAGGTGGCAAGCTTACCACCAACTGATCACATATTCAATTCAATTTTTAAATAGAAAATTGAAAAAAAAACGGATTTTCATTTTGTTGCCTGACCCAGGAATCGAACCCGGAACCTCAAGAAGTCAAATCTAACACCTGGACCCAGCAGTCACGGAGGTGATCATGTTAAATTAATGTTAGAATTATGGAATTATAATTTCGTAGGTAGGTAAGTAGGTACCTACTTTTTAGACGAATCTAAAACAATGCTGATATCATAAAATTTTCTATTTTAATAATAGGGCTACTTTCAGCTACCCTACGATAACTTAACAATCAATTGTAATAAAACAAGAGTAGTTTATATGGAAACTAAATTAAATCGTCTTCTAAAAAAATCGCTCTAAATTTTAAGTTGTAATTTTAAGTGAAATTTGACTTAAAACATGCACACCAGAATACGAAAAACCTAAATTGAACGACTAAAATGTTTTAGATCTGTCAAGCTAAAATTTTAGTTTCGAATTGTACAGCAGAATACCTAACGTGATTAGACAGCTCTAAATCTAATTTTAGGTTAGTTTAGACTAGTTTGTACCAAGCGAATCGGCACCAATATCTATGTACTCTTGTATATATGCGAAATATGTAATGTTTCTGCGAGTTTCTTCAATCGTGCCTTGTCTATACGATATATATATGTGTGTTTCTATAACGGCCCGTGTACCAACATGACACGTTTGAATTTAGTTTTTTTGTTATTTAACATTTTTGATCTTACATTCACACAAGACAATTTTTTGGTGTTTCTTCAGGGCATTTCAGTTGAGTCAAAATTGAGAATGCAATTTGTTCACATCGAAGTTATGTCAAATTGAAATGAAAATTTGACTAATTGTGACCCGTATCTTTCTTTTGTTTTCATTAAGAAAAATGGAGGTAATTACAAAAAAAAATACACGACGTGAAGTTCTTTTCTTTCTTTCTTTAGGTTATGGCATTCAAGTTTGTATTTTGCCATTAGTCAAGTAGAAATTTGTATCAAATTTACCAAAATCGGGATTCATTATAATTAATCATAAGTCGTCAATAAGTCATGTAAGGGTCTCGGGTAAAGCGGTGGCCTCATTACTCAAGCTCATATAGTGGCGGCAACGAGGAAATACATAATACGCTAATTTCTTTATTATTATTTCATTTGTGCACTTTCCCTGAACAACATTGTACAAAATACCACCAAAATTGACTAATTTCACTCAATATAAACACGAAATTCGATAATTATAAAAAAAGTGACCAACTTTTCTTTTCATGGAGCCAAAAAACGAAGTTAAGTATCTACCATCAACCCACTGCGTCAGTATTTGACCTAGAATCAGTGCGATGGCTGGATGTTGGAGTTTGGCCTTATGGTGACTAATCATAATATAATTCGCTGTGTATTTTATCCATAGATTTAGTATGTACAAGATCAACAAAGCGTGGGAGAGAGAAGTCCTTATCAGGTACAAATTGCCTTAGAGGAACATAGAGAGAGAGAGTCAGGTACCTATGTGCCAATATTTACGCGAGTAAGAGATCATAGTGTTCCTGTCATAGTGCATCGCTGTGAATTTTTTGAATTATTTTCATAATCTTACTATTTAACTGGAATAAAATGTAAAGGCAATTACGATGTTGTGTTCTGTAAGCGCTTGTGATGTTACAAAATGTTACAATCCTAATAAATACACATTTCATAGGTAAATACAACTTTGACATAAGAATATTTATAGAACTGCGTTTTGTTAGTTTTTTGCTTCTTATCTGCTCAGAAGAGGATTTTTACAATATATTTATTTGCATTGTTTTATTTATAAGAGTATTTTGTACCCTTAAACGGCATAAGCAAAGATATTATGTAAAATAATCAATTGTTTGTTTACGCTAGGGCTTGACAACGCGGTGACGTCCTAAATATCGTTGAATGTCAACCAAAGAGTATAAATACTGTTTAGCAAGAGATTTCAACATTGGTTTAACCAACATGTGTTTCGAAAAATACATTTCTACTTAAGACTGAGATGCGCTTATACGTAATCTTTTTATGAATACTTGATATTATTAAGTTTAATCATTAACGCATTCACTGCCACCAACGCATATACTTACGTGATTTCGTTACTTGCGTCCAGTGCTTTGGACGCGTCTGTGAGTTAATTTATTTAGCGAGCTGTGTCCAGTGCCTATGTGCGTTACATACGAGTTCTATTAATTTTGCAATATTCTATTTATGACTAATAAATTATTCCCTGGATCACTCACATTTGGTCATTTTTAACCGAATTAAAAAAGAAGAGGATTTCAAATCGAAGGTATTTTTTATGTGTGTTACCTCGTAACTTTTTACTGCGTGATCCTATTAATTTATTTTTATTTGAAAACCATAATGCTGACGAGAAGATTACTCGCAGTAACTAAATAGTTGAAATATGATTATAAAAACATACGTTCCGGTGGGAAAGCTTGGGAAGCTAGACTTGCACATTACGCTGAACAGTCAAGTCACAGGACAGCGATGCACGTATACGATGTATAATGTCAATAATCTACGGTTGTTCATAACCACAAGGAGAGTCGTATGCTTGATTGCTGACTCAAGCAAGGCTTGGGACCGGTATGAAAAGTACAGGTTCTGTACCGGTATTTACCGGTTCCTACCATTTCGATACATTGATAGCGGTTCGAAAGTGAGTACCGGTACTTCGTATACCGGTACCGACCCAATACCGGTATCTAACAAGTACCGGTACTATTACCGATTAAAACCGGTATCAAATTAAGGTAAGGAAGTTAAATACAAGTGCGACGTTGCCAATTTTCCTTTTTAGGTATCGATATTATTTTAAATTCTCATTAATGAACAGAGATATCTTCGATTGAAGAAAAAATAATAAGTAATATGTTTTCTAGTACCGGTATTATTTAAACAGTACCGGTACCAGAACCCTTAAATCAATAGTACCGGTATTAAGTCTGGTACCGGTACAAACAGTACAGGTAACGCCTTGGTATAGATATTGCTTCAAGGTCATTAATACCGGTTCCTAAAAATACCGGAATTTCAAGCCCTGGTCTCAAGTCATATACAAAAGTTGTACTTTCCTATCTGTTTGGCGGGATAGTAATGCCACTTATATCATTTTAACGGCTACTTTACGCTCTAACCGGAACATGATAATGAATAACATTGCTGTTTCGGCCGACAAAGACAAAGATGGTGACCCTAAAAGACAGGCTTCGCGTACAAATCTACCATCTATTAGTCACTATGCTAGTGATACATAAAGCCAATATTTCACGAATATAATGTCTTAATAGTCATACAACATAAAATTTGATATTGTTTATATCATAATAGATGAGGCTAAAGAAAAGATGCTAATTTACTTATAGTTTGTTAATTTATCGATATCGATAACGTACGTGACCTTTTTAACAACCCTTTCTTTAACTCATACATAAACAATTTACTCACACTCACGCATATTTTTTTGGTTTCGATTTTTAACTGACTTTGTTTATCTAGTACATACTAAATCTATGATTTTATCCAATGTAATATAACAATATATTCTAAGCACACTAGTCGAACTCCACAGATTTATTGACACTATTTAAAAAATATCTGACAACAGTAGCTTCCCAAATTGATAAATAATTAAACTACTTAAATAAAAATAATTAAATTAAACTTAGGTAATAAATAATTAAACTAGTTATAAATATAAAAATTTGGCTTAAAAGTTGAAGCATATGTAATTAAATAATATTTTTTTTTATAAATATTAAAATATTTGCACACGAAAATATGTTAGAATAAGTTGATATACTTAAATATTTTGTAACACCTCATTTAAACACATATTCCGCAAATAAATAATTTTCTTTCTTTCTAAGCACTTAGTATGTGCTTGTTTTAGCCGTATTAATACGTTAAAATGCATTTGAAACTTAGATAACTATTTAAAAAAATAACTAGTTTTTGTATGTTTTAGTTAAACACTCTTATACGAACGTGACACATGCTAAAAATCGGAACTGCATACTGTTTGTACAAAAGTTATGTCAAGTTATGTCAAATTATGTCAATCAAATGTTTGTAAAAAAGTTATGTTTATATTAGTTTTTTTATGATTATAAAGCACAGGAGGGCGGAAGGAGGTGGAGGTGGTGGTGGAGGCGGAGGTGTTGCAATATTTCAATTTAACGCTTGAATTTGGACAAGAAACTAAGTTGCAATTATATCTCCCATCCCTGAATAACGATTATAAATTACATAAATAATAAGTTTACCAAATCCAAAGTTGAGTTTGGTCAGTTGCTGCTCAGTGCCTTAATAAGCGTGTTTTTTTACAGGTACATAAAGACTTCTTTGGACGAATCGTTCCTGTCGCCCAAGTGCATAAACAAGGTGAGTGATAAATATTTCCCCGTTTTGGTCCGGGTCTTCTGTGTAGCATAGACCATCTGCCTTCCTGCCCGGCAGTTCTACCAACAATACCACTGATAATAGAGTGTCGTGCAGCAACTTGACCGTGTAGGAATTAACCGTTTCGCCATTTTCTGCCGCCTAACAGTATCTGGTTCTGGTTCGGAGGGTAGGGTAGCTAGCAGACCTACACTTCATCACAATTGGCCTAACACGAGATAGCGACGCACCTATAACATCTATCGTGATGACAACAGCGACTTGTCACATCAATAGTGTTTATAGGCCACGATTATCTTTTACCAATAAGGGTTTTTCACTATCATGTCACATAAAATGTCATCATCATTGTCATTATCATCATCGTCAGCCGGAGGACGTCCACTGCTGGACATAGGCCATAAAATATATATCACAACAATTTTTTCTCATGACAATGGAAGGCAAACAAGCACACAGATTTCCAGATGGTAAGAAATTCACGCCGCCAAGAGGACACCAAAGGTGGTAATGGTGCGCTGTCTACTTGAGGCGGGATCTTCGGCCTTTAGCAAAAGTAAGTTTACCGGCTACAATATATTCTCCAAACCGGAACACATCAACGGCAACGATGTAATGGCGGCAGGAATAGGTAAGGCGGTGGTGCCAATCCGGACGAGTCGCCGCGAAACTCTACTACCTAGAAGGATGTCACGGTGGCGGAAAACCAATGTTCGCCTTTTACGAGCTGCCTGACAAAAAGGCAGATGGTCTATTCTGCAAAGTAGCCCCGACCGAAAGTTAAAAGCTCTAGCTATTATTTCCACACAAAAATGCTATAAAATCGCTCCGTTATAATGTAAATATCAAACAAAAACACTTTCGCATTTATAATATTCATACGAATAGAAAATGTCACCGCTAGTGTTATAAATTCGCATGATATTATCACATAACGTTAATCTCACGTCGAATTACGAGTGAGCCTATTATTATCAATTACGCCCCGTTGCCGGCGGGAAGGGTTGTTAATATTCATTCCCCGTCACCCGCTCGAGAATCGAACACCTGATCCCACCGTAATCGCTGTATATAGCCGATTGTCTGTTTTAGTATTAATCATGTAAATTGGTTGAAATTTTCGTGGATTTATGATATAATCTACCTTCTGGCGAGAGTTGTGTTTTTCATTCGTATCTATGATTGTTTTTATGTGATAAAACAATGTGTGCTTAACACGGCTCTCCTGGTAGTAAGAGAACACCGTTATATACACTAAAGGTGGTAATGGTTCGTTGCCAACCAGAGGCTGGGATGTTAGATTTCAAACAAAATTATGTTTACCGGCTACCTTATCCTCTGAACCGGAACACGTCATGACAAGCATTGACGTAATGGCGGCAGGAATAGGTAAGGCGGTGGTACCGATACCACTACCACCTAGTATTATGTATAGATGTTATAGATCGTTGTGCTGTGGCCAAGGTGTTCCATCGATCCATCTGCGCTCTTGTCTGGCTGTTCGTAAGAGATGGGGGTGGATCCATCCGACCGTCATAATCAAAGTGTCATTTTCCATTCCGGAGGGCAGAGTAGCCTGTAGACTTGTACATAGGTCTAGCACCCCGACCACAGAACAGAAAAGCACCTATAATATCCTCGGTGTATGTAGACCATGATTGTCTTTTCATCTGAGGACCCGTGTGCTCCTTCGCTGTTCTATCACAAAACATTAGTTTTCTTCCTGATCGTTGAACAGATACACTAACCCGCGACCTCCCTTTGCTTCGTTGAAACCCTATGATGAGATTTGCCTTTTATAAATCTAAAAAAGTAATAAAAATTTAAAACTAAAAAATCCGCACCAAAATAAATATCCGTAGACAAATTACACGAAGAACAAGGACAACTCTTGATATATGATTTATTTGAAGTAAAATGTTAGCGTTTAAATATCGACGATATCTAAAACATTAGAGATTTTTTCTTGACTATTCTCTAAAAAATGTAAGCGAAAGAAGTCTAGGAAAAAAATATTGGATTTAAAAAAAGTAAGTGTGTTCACGGCCATATCCCCAAAGGGGTAGGCAGGCAGAGGCACAACTAGGGCACTTACGACTAGCCGAAGACACTAAGTTCCACAATGTCATAGGTGGCAAGCCTATTGCCAACTAGGTACATATCCAGTCCCGGATTTTTATGCATTTCAAACATTTCAAAGTTAGATAAAAATGCTTTTATAATCTGTGATGACTCCGTGTTTAAACCTCTTCATATTCTGTGGCCGTATTGTGAATGATATAATTGTTTGACATGGCAAGATTGCGACCAACTTATCTGTTTCATTTATAGACAGTTACTTTACTCTTTGTTATCTGTGCAGTAGGTAACAGCGTCGCTGTTTTGACGTTTAGTATTTTAATTAAGAACAAAGAGTAAAGTAACTGTCCATAAAGGAAATTAAGAATAATAACTAGAAAATAGCGATATTAATAACTAAATGATACAGAAAATGTAGTTTTAGGAATTTAATTTCCGCTTTTTGACTACAAAAAGTGACAACAGAGTGACGTGTCTTAAAAAATAGCGGTTTAGTTTCGATTTCAGTTGTCAACAGGGAAGTTAGTCTCGTCCACATAATACAAAAACCACAGAATAATGTAGTGTAATGTCGTAATAAGTAGTACATAGGTCAAGTAAGGTTTTTAGAGCCGGAATACAAAACCGCCGCCGCACCGCTAAAATGCCAATTGTAGCGGTGCGGCACTATTTATTTATTTTAAACAGATTAACATATTTTATTAACAAATAAGCAACAAGTATGTATCCATGGTAGAGACACGTCTATGACTTCGCAATGTCGCAACGCACACCGACGATAGCGGCGCGGCACCTCAACGCGCTTATGTGTTTTGGCCCTTAAAAATGTCATATCTCATATTAACTTAATTAACACATGATGGCACTATGATAAAACGTAGAAAAAAATGTTTATTATGTTTCATAGGACTCAGTTTTTTAAACGTATAAGTTTTGGGTAAATTTGTTTCAATTAGCTAATACAAATACAGATTAAAATCAAACTGAAATGATTAAACAATAGAAGGTTGTTACAAAATTAATAACATGAGAAAATAAGATCACGGGACTGGTTATTACAATGGAAATATTAATTCGTCTGTTAAATCAAACAGTAAGTCAATTCCGTCGGCACACTTGGAGCAATTAGCCCAAGAATTCATTACAACTTGCTCTGTGTAGACGGATTCGTACCAGAGGCTCTTGCGTTAACGTACATAATTTATTTGTAACTGGTAACTTTGATAAAAAGAGTTTTGGCGTCACCGTGAATAAAGGTGGTCGTAATTTCTTCATTACTATTGAATTTCGTGTTTATATTGAGTGAAATTGGTTAATTTAGGTGGGAATTTGATGAATTTTGTTCAGTGAAAGTGCACAAGTGAAATATTCATGAAGAAATTAGTATATCGTCTATTTCCTCGCTACCGTCGAATCTCACTAGATGAGCTTGAGTAACATTGCCACCGCTTCACTCAAGACCCTGACCTGACATGACTTTGTACATAGTGACTAATGACTGTATATTGTATAAGAAATAACTTACTTGACATTGGCAAAGTAGTCGTGAAAAACGATCGACGGCCATATTTATAAAAGAAGAAGAAGAAGGGGAACTTTGATAAATAATTCGACCATATTAAATTTTAATATCTTGTTAATAAGAACGTCATCTTCATTTCTCACGAGCAGCTACTTTGTTTCCTAACCGTATGATTATAGTTTGTGCGCCGTCTGTGATCTTTTATCGTTATCATCAATATATTTGTTTGTGTGTGTCAAATGCATGGTAGTACGTGTAATATTTTATTTTTTGAATTAATGCACTTTATAAGTATTATCATTAAAAAATATTAGCGTTCTGAACTTCTTCTACACATAAACGATAAGTGTGCTAAATTTCATACTCCTCCGTCAGCGCAATTTTCGTAATAAGGGGTCCAAAGTTTTTGCTTCATGTATTAATATTATGATTAAAGTTTTATATATTATGCCACAAAATAACACTATTTATAAAAGGTAGTTCTTAGCTACATGTATTGCAGCTTAGAACCATCTTGATCACGTCAGCTTTTAAACAAAAAAAACACATCGGTATTGGCCCACCTGTTCAAAAGGTATGATGCCACAGACAGAGAGACAGATAGAGTGCGAGAGATAGACAGACAGACAGACATTTGTATGACGAACATTCAAACGATTGCATTTCTGAGTTTGGGTAGTTAAATTTGTTATATTTATGTATTTCTATGTATAAGAATCGTATAAGTATACAATTGGCTTACTTTAGGGTTAGATACAATTAGTGTAATAATTCCAGGGATGTTTATTTGTTTTATGTCAATAATCCGCGGATCAGTTCCAATAATACAATAAACTGACGTCGTAACCACCATGTGACATGAAAAAATATCCGTAAATTACTAAAGATAAATGATGAGGCTGGTCGTGCCTCGTCCAACGTCCAACATTCAGGCTGACAGATACAGTTTAAATTAAAATTACTTGCCCAAATTCAAATTGAATAAGTTTTATTCGATTTGCAATATTGATGTTAATTACTCATCGGTTTAAATTACTTTAACCGATTGCGCGAGTTAAAGTAATTTCTGGGGTTTTTATGTGATGATAGATATCAGACGCACGGCTCTCCTAATGCAAAGAAAACTATGGGCTATAGACACCGTAGATAATATACGTGTTTCGCTGCCTTGTGCTTTTTAACTATCCCATATTTATTGCCGCTATCAATGAGGCCTTATTTCATCGACCAACCGCGACGCTCTTGTTCGATTCCTGACGGGGACAGGCATTTGTGTGATTAACATTTCGATGTCTGCATTACCGGGTTTTCTGTTTATTAAATTTATTCAGATATCTATTTAAATATTTCTATGTATTCGAATCGAATTTTTCACTTGTCACCCATAACCAAAGCATATAATTTTTTACTTTGGAGTTAGATTCAACTTGTGAATAAATATTCTTTGAACGACTTTCCAGGGAATGTTTATTTTTTTCTTTATATGTCTTATATTTCTTATCATCTGAAAATTCATCTGCTTCTTTGTTTGTGTATGTAATTGTTCGGCGTGGACGAACGCCTACAGTTATCGAATAAATCTGTGTATAACATCGCACAAATATCTAAGGGTGGATAAAGGCGGTGCGAACCGCTAAAGTATAATTATGTACAATTTCTGGGTAGGCGCCTCGGTGGGGGGGATGTTTGCCTAAGATAATTGCACCCATTGTTCCTCCCACTGTACAAACCCTATCACATTATGTAATCTTGCATTCTGAAGCTGCTTCTTGAATATCCTCGCGTCTAGTGAAGTTGCGTTTTAATTTAACGTTTTAAGTGCTTTAGGGATTAAGGTTTTCATGATGTGAGGTTCTTTTAAAACTCATTTCAAGCATCACTCTTTACATCGATAATATACAAGTGTTATCATCGTTATTATCAATTTTTTGCACAAATGAATAAGTTCCAAGACGAAATTGTTATTAGTAATATTTTTCTTCCAGCTTCCAGTAATTGAATGAGAAAATTCTTAGCTTGTAAATTAAAAACATATTTTTTGTGTAATTGACAAAAATATTGAGACGCCTGTTTAACTAAACTATGTCTAAAATATCTTCTTACTAACGAAATGCTACACAGTGTTTAGTAAAAAAAAATGTGTTTAACGAGTGTTTCAATTTTTATTTCGGAAAAATGGATTGTATTTCTTTTGTTGCAAAAATTAGTTTGTTAGGCGAAATGAATACTACTGAACACATTTTTTTCAATTTATCTATACTATAAAAAATACAATGAAAATGAAGAAATAAAAGTAAGTTTGGCGTAACATTATAATATTTGGGATAATTTGACAAAACTATAAATTTCACTTATCTTAAAAGATAACAATTTTGCTGAGCACCATCTAAACTTGTTTCAAGTGTTTGTTATCTTTTTCTAATGAAACAAAAACAAAAGATATGGAATATTTTAGATATGTCTGATTATTTTTTTATGATATTGGAAGGCAAACAAGCAGACGGATTTCCTGATGGTAAGAAATTCATGCCGCCTAGAGACACTAAAGGTGGTAATGGTGCGTTGCCAATCTGAGGCCAGGATGTTAGGCCTCGAGCAAAAGTAAGTTTACCGGCTACCTTACCCTCCAAACCGGAACACGTCATGACGTTATGACGGCAGAAATAGGTAAGGCGGTGGTACCGGTGAGTCGCTGCGAAACTCAACCACCTAGTCTGATGTCACGGTGTTGGTGACAGTAAGCCTATGCTCGCCTTTTACGTGCTGCCTGGCAGGAAGGCAGATGGTCTATTCTGCAACAGAGCCCGGACCAACACGTACATGTCAACTTGTGACGTTTTTAACCAAACTTTTCCGTGAAATAGATTAAAAATCTGTAGAAATGTCTGGAAAAACTGTGAGTGGTTAGCGAACAAGAACACGGCTATCCTAATGGTAAGATATAATAAGGGCCTTTAAACACCATAGATGTTACAGGTGCGTCGTTGTCCAGTGGCGGAGACGTTAACCGTATTGTACAAGTGTACCGGCTACCCTATTAGTCCAGTAAAAAGTTAAATGAAACCATGATCTGACCAGTTTTGCCGCAATGAGTAAAAATGTGTTCATTAATACTTAAATAATGATATTGATTACAAAGCAAATTTAATTTTTATTTTTTGCAGATAAACTAAAGCAGATAACAAAAAAAATGAAGAGGAACTTTTTTGTGTAGAATTTTTTTTCTCTACAACTTTTACTTGAAACTTTTTTTTTCTATTTCCTACCGTTATTAAGTTATTTTTAAAAAATGCATTTTTCTACCCTTTTCTTTCATCCCTTTCCCCTCAATTTAAATCAAAATTTCTTTATCATTATTTAAATATTAATGAACACATTTTTACTCATTGCGCCAAAACTGTTCAGATCATGGTTTCATTTAACTTTTTACTGGACTATATCCTCCAGGCCGGAACATGACAGTCATTATGACGGCAAGAATAAGTAAGGCGGCAGATCCTTACCCGAGAAACTTGTTGCAAGCACTCTACCATCAGTAATATGACAGAATATCGTTACATTTATTATATCATATACTTTCTTTTTACTGGACAAGTCACACTAATTGAATCTAACCCCAAAGTAAGCAAATTATATGTTTGTGTTATGGGTGCTAGTCAACGATGCTAATACACAGAAATACTTAAATATATACCAGAATAAATTTAATAAACACCCAGACCCGGAAATGTAGACATCTAAATGTTCATCACACAAATTCATCACCTCGCGGTTGGTCGTTGTAGTTAGGCGTGTACGCTAGCCACTCGACCAACGAGGCGGACGCTATTATATATACTGCTATTGTATTGCACAAAAATAAGTTATATAGAAGTAAATGAGTGAAGAATTTCAAGCTTCGTACTCCAAAGATGTTAGTGACGGTTTGTGCGTATATTGTCAGACTAAGGTGAGGTGAGATACTTTTATTAGGTACTTTTATTTTTTTAAAGAGACAAGTAATACTGTACAAGAATTGGAACCCGCAGTTTTTGCATAACCTCGTACATAGGCAGTTCCTTGAGTCCAGAATCAATGCGTAAAAAATAACCGTTTGTCTTATTTCCAGATGCTGTGTCAGATGCCATATCATCCAGCGAAGTTTTTTACCAGTACCGTGAAGGTTTCAACAACGCAGTGCGTCGTAGCGTCCGGCTTCGAGATTTGTTATGATATAGGCTTATGTACAATCGTATATTAAACTACCCATTTTAAAGAACATTAGAATCTGGTGTTGAGGAATAAAGGCTACCTATGGATAGCTTAATATGTGAGATTTGCCTGGTATCGTTCCCCACGTCTTTGCCAAAGCAAGCTGCGAGCAATGTACACATACAGGTGATTTTATCACCAACAAATTGCAGTTTTGAATATTCATAACATTTTTAATTATTTATACGGGATACCCACGATCTCTTTGAGTTCCGTCGTGACCATGGCCTATGCAACTAGGCCGAAATATCGGCAAATAAAATAAAAAGAGATCGTGAGTATCCCGTATAAATAATTAAAAATATTTTTAATATGCGACTTTTGAATATTCAGTTGAATCTTTTATGTACCTAATGAAAATGTTTTAAAGTCCTCGAAAGTAATGTTTAGATGAAACAATTACAACAAAAGTTGTTTTTTTTTTGTAAAAGATGTAAAAAATAATGTTAAGTAAAATTCTGTTTTTATTAAATTTTGCATTAAAATGTAACTATGTAACCTGGGTGTATTATTTATATTCTCATTTTATTATAATAACCACATTCCGTACTTGCATAACATCTAAACTACATAATTTAAAATAAAGTTGGTCAAAGAGAAATGAGTGATTTCAGGTTTTGTAAAATAGAAAATCGTAATATTAATACGTGGAGCAAACACTTTGGAACCCCTTTTTACGAAAATTTCACGGACGGAGGATTATAAAGTGCATTAAATCAAAAAATGAAACAACACACTACCATGCGTTTGACACACAAACAAATATATTGATGATGACGATAAACTATCACAGATGGCGTTTTTATCAAAAAGATAATTGACATTGAAACCTTAAAAATGTTTGAACATTAATTTGAATTGATTATAATTGTGGAATAAGTGATACATATAAAATATACTCATTTTTATAAACTAGAAAGTATCTTCAAGCCCCTATCCCCGAAGAGGTAGACAGAGGTACAACCAAGGCACCCACGACTAGCCGAAGACACTAAATCCCACAATGTGATAGGTGGCAAGCCTATCGCCAACCGGGCACATTTCCAATCCCGACCAACATTTTTTATTAGGAAATTGGAAAAATGCAATTTTCTTTTTGTTGGCCGACCCGGGATTCGAACCCGGGACCTCATGCAGTCAAGTCCAACACCCGGACCGCTAGACCACAGAGGCGACAATTTTTATAAACTACTTTTATTATTTTTCTTAAAGTATACAGAATTTATGTTTATAAAGTATATAAACATAAATTCACGTCGGGCATTGGAGTAATATTTTTAACCGACTCAAAAAAGGAGGAGGTTCTCAGTTCGATAGTAAAAGTAATATGAGACCATTTCGGAACCATTTGCTAATTTTCGGAAAAATAATTATCAATTTGCGATTTGGTAGCCAATGAAATAATTCCGAGCTGTCTTTTGCATTTTTACTGCGCTTGATTATTGTTTCATTTACTCACTTTAACCCTAACATCACTTTCTATCATATATATTTTTTATGACATTGGAAGGCAAACAAGCAGACGGATATCCTGATGGTAAGAAATTTAGGTCGCCTTGAGACACCAAAAGTGGTAATGGTGCGATGTCAACTTGAGGCCGGGGTGTTAGGCCTTGAGCAAAACTAAGGTTACCGGCTACTTTATCCTCAGAACCGGAACACTTTAACAGCAAGTACTGACATTATGACTGCAGGAATAGGTAAGGCGGTGGTACCATTACGGGCGAGTTGCTACGAAACTCTACCAACTAGTAGGATGTCACGGTGCTAGTGATGGTAAGCCTGTGTTCGCCTTTTACGAGCTGCCTGGTAGGAAGGCAGATGGTCTATTCTGCAAAGGAGCCTGGATTAACACTGGGACATGTTTTAAAAAATGTATTGTTTTGCTTATTAGTTTGAAACCCTTTTTTTGAAGTCGATTAAAAACCAAAGCAATTACCTTGATGAGCTCGACACCTGTTTTCAGCAATCTAAGGATATAATTCACAAACTCACAGACAAACATAACTCATTAATAAAATGGTAGGCGCGAAAACTTCCTTCATAAATATATCGGAGGCTTATTTATGAATGTTCTGTCAAATTGCAAGAGAAATGGTTTAACTTGTGTTAAACGTTGTGTTTGAAAGTGTATTATTGTAATAAAGCGGTTTTAGCTTAGTGCTGCACCTGGGTAATGTTATTGCTTTCAAGCGTTCCGAAAATAGTTTGTTTCATATGTTTAACCGACTTCGAAAAAGCATGAGGTTTCGGTCTGTAATTTTTTCATTATTTTCAAAACAAAACTTTCAACGAAGATAATTAAAAATTCAAAAAATTGAACGAAGACATTTTAATTTTAGACCTTTTCCTGTGCTTGGCATAAATGTTCGATTTGGACAGAGAGAAGGATGCAACTTCCAATCCTAAGGTGCTTTTTCGTTTTATATTATATTACTATTATTTAATACTTTACTGCACACAAAAAGCAATAATTTGCAAGGTTGCCTGGAAAAGATCGCTTTTTTGGCGATAAGGCTGCTCTTGTGTATCACTTCGTTTTAAAGTTTTATTTTAGTGTATATTTTTAATGTATTTAATATAAAGTGTTATTCTATTCTACATTGTAATTTGCAATTTATCGCCCTTGAGGTCTAGTAATCTGGTGTCGTGTTGACTACACGATTTCCGTTCCGGCTGTTCGATTCCCGAGCGACACAAAATTTTCTGATAAAAGCAATGTTGGTCTGGGTTTGGATAAGTGCTACGTTTAGCGATAGATTTGCCACAACATTTTGGTATTAAATGCCTACAGCTGATCGTGGATACTTTGATTTTACCTTTACCTTTGGGGGTACGGACGCATCTGTAAGATCTATGTTATACATGATTACTTTTTAAGAACCAGCTAAATGTTTTTTTGCGGAAGTTAAGGCTAATATAATTTAAACGCAAAAACTGAAATGAAACTGCAAAAAACCGACTTCAAATTTGGAACATATGTGGTTTTCTCATGAATGCTAATGTAGACCTAAGCCAAATTATAATGGGACCACCGCGGGAGTATAGGCTTTTAATTAAAAAAAAAAAACAATTTTGAAAATCTGTCCACAAACACCGTAATAATCGCGAAACATACATTCAAAAAAAACATAGGGGTCGAATTAAAAAAATCTTCTTTTTTCGTCGGTTGATAATAGAGAGTTTCAAATAATACTGACTAATTTAAATATTTCTTTTTATTTATAAACAATTTAAAATAGTCCTCAAAAATACTACACTTAATGTCGTACCTAGTACGAGTAATGACGTCAGCAGCAGCGCACGCAATTGTGGCCGGGATGCCTATTGTACATACACATACATACATACATATCTTCACACCAAATCCCTTACGGGGTAGGCAGAGAGTATCGAGTGCCACACCTCACGATCCTGACAAACCTGTCTTGCTTCCTTCACATTCATAACCCTTTTCATACAAACACGCCGGTTTCGGAGACTCTTGACACTACCCTCGGATAATATCCGATTGATCTGATCGTGAAATGTCAGCCTTGGTCTCCCCGGGTACCTACATCCATCCACATTCGCATTGTATATCTGCTTTGTCAATCTTTCATCTGTCATTCTTTCCACATGACCGAACCAGCGGAGCATGCCCTTTCGCATTTTAACACCAACACTTTCTTTCAATCCCACTCTTGCCTATTGTAACAGTACAAATATGGAGCAGTATGTAAACTAAGTTTGTCAATGCGCACGTTTGTGTGTGTCCTGTTTTGAAAGTTTTTATTGTAGGTAGTTTCCATGTTGGTTTTATATTTATTTGTACATGCTATTACACAAGAAACTTGAATATAATAACTAACTCCACTGAGAAAATGTTTTCGTAGCACATTCGTAGCTGCTACGTAATAAGCTACGTAATTTATTGTTCATAGTTCATGAATTAACGTTTTTTTTTTATTAGATTGCAAAAAAGTAGTCGACTTCTAATGGTAAGAAATAACCATTACCACCTAAACTCTTACTGTACTAAAATGTTACGGTTGCTTCACTATCTTAGGCCGTCTGTATTAGCAAAGACAATATATATATTTACTTATCTCTGGTATTAGTCTGCCGACTGCCGTGTCTGGAGCACTGGACAGATCCCAATAGACGCCGCATATAAGGCAACACGGTTCAGTCAACACATAAGTGTAATTGTTCTAATGTAGCTTATTACTTAAAAAGATATGAACAGTATCGACCAGGTTTGTGACCTGTAAACATTGTAGCGTTATTGTATAAAAATAAAAAAATAGATATAAAATGACGGTTTGTTCAATTAAATGGTAGGTACGGTAAAGACAGTCGCACTTAAAATTACCGAAAAGATGGTACATCTTTCCTTAGGTTAATTAAAAATAATAACATTCATAATTACATTTTGAATTATTTGATGTTTATCAGAGTTCATCATGTGATTTTTAAGCTATCACTTTCGTTTGCATACAGCTAGTGATGGACTAATGTGCAAATCTATTTTATCGAAATTTTTATTATATATCGGTATAGTCTTATACCGGTATTGTATATAGGTATTTATGTATTTTATCGATAAATTTAAGCACTGACAGAAACAATAAAAAAACTTCTTACTCTGTGTACTTTTGAGTTGGCCTCTGGATAGTTACTCTTTTTCATGTGAGAAGTTAATGAACAAGCACATGGCTCTCTAAATAGCAACAGATAACCATGGCCTATAGACACCATTGATGTTACAGGTGCGTTGTCCTATGGTCGGAATGTAAGGCCTATTGCGCAAATCTACTGGCTTCCCTACCCTCCGAATCGGAATGTGACACTGTCATTATAGCGGCAGGGTAAGGCGGTGGATAACTAACCAGGGAAGTTGCTGCACACCACTGTATCACCAGTGATCTTACTGACAATTACCTGTTTTTCCTGTGCTCGCCTCTTACGAGGTGCCTGGCAGAGGGGCAGGTGATCTATTTTAGTCAGTGGACCCGGACCAACACGATGGAAAACAGAACTTCTGCGGTAGAGGGCTCTTTTATTTGTCATTGAATAACTCATAAATAGTTGAGCTGATTTTATTGAACTCTTTTAAGTGCATTAGGTGGTTATCTGGGTGATATAAATTCAAGACTGGTTCCGATAGGCTATGTTGGGTTCAGTATGTCAAAAAACTTTCAAAAGGCTGGGACAATTTTAAAACTAAGTTTTTTACAGTATTTTAACGATATTCTGTAGCTCAGGTGGGTATTACTCAAATGAATATCAAATTGAATAAAATCAATTCAATTTCATATATATGTCTTTTATATCAGGTATCCACAAGATCATAAAATGAAAAAAATCTAATTTGGATTGGTTTTCGAATTCCAAATTTCATATACAGTGAATTACATCTCAACATTTAACTTACAACATACAATTTTGAAATTACATCTCAACTTACTCCACTGCTGCTTCACGACAATGCTAAGCCACATACTGCACAACAAACGGCTTCTAAATTAGAAGAGCTATAATTGGAATTTAAAAAACATGCACCTGATCCTAACTTCAACAGATTATTATTTTTTTCAAAAAATTCAATTTCGATGGGGTAGTCCAAACCACGTCCAAAGATTTTATTGATTCCCGTTCGAAGCTGTCCCGTTTTTTAGCAGAGGGATCAATCAATTACCTATGAGATGGCAAATGTGCATAGGAAGCAATGGTTCATACTTTGTTTAAGTAAATATATTACATTAAAAATATTCGACTTATGTTCCTACCCTACAAAACGCCAATTACAGGTGTAAGGACCTAATATATTCAAGTACGGATATTACTCTCAACCGCAAAAATGTGTAACCTTGAGACGTTGAGTTGCATAGGTGCGATGTGACGTGCAATAACAAAATGCGATATAATCCGTTACAATGTCGTACTTCATAAAATAAAAGGCATATCGATAAAATATATTGTTCGTATTAAATGTGTCTCATCCCTAATCTTACATATCTGTTTATGAATATGACGTGTTGTCATTGCAAGGGCCAATAAGAAAGCAGTTCCTCACTTCCCCGCACCTCAGCTATTTGCCAGAATTGTTTCAAAGCAAAATTATAAAGAATAGGCGTCTATTGGGATGTATGGTCGATGCATTGTGCTATGGCAGTCGTGGTATAGCAATGGTAACCATCCGTACAAGATACTGTACAGCACTCGATCATCTAGAACTCTATAGGAATATCCAGTGAACTAAATTGTTGCTAGCGGGTGCTGGGGTCGTAACCCATTCAATGCCTTGGTTTAACTCTTGTATAACATAACATTGACATATTCTTTTTAATATACATAATTCCACAATCGATTCGTGAAACGGTTACGAATAATTGATATTGGGGGGTTTGGTCTATATAAGGCGCAATCGAGGCGGCGGCAAATCACTCTTGTGTCGTCGTTTGTACGGAACGGTCGAATTCCTGCGGATGCCTCGGTGTAGAGGCGAAACGTACGTCGAGTGCGATTTGGTGTTCTCTGTGGTGAGTGCTTCGACAAAGTTGGCGAAGGACGTGACAAGTGGTTTTGTTTCCCGTGTTCGGACTCTATTTGTGATCTGGTCGCGGAGGTGGGAGGTGGGAACTTTAGGTAGGGTTGTCACATGTAAAGAACGTGACAATTTATATTGTTTCCCGAGCTCTTCCTATATTCGTGTTCTGGTCGCGGAGGTGGGTGGTGGGAACGTCAGTTAGGCTTGTCACATTCTGTGTCGTTTGGAGGATTATTTGCCACAACAGTTACACTGCTTACGCGGAATTAGCAAAATAAAGGCTTATTTTACATTTGTTATAATGGATTTCCGCAAAGTAACGCCTGATTCAATAAAATACAGTATAAATGTTTCTTCATTTAGAAATATGAAAAAGTGATAATCGATTTAACCGTTTTGTACCATCTCCTAACCTATTCCAGTTACCACAATGTCAGTGTTTACTATAGTCGTGTTTGCAGGTTATAGTAGCCAATTAACTTATGCAATAAACTTTATATGCCAGCCTCAAATTGCCATCGTACTGGTAACATTTTTGGTGCCTGTAGGCGACGTATATTTCTTCCGATGTAGTTTTTCTTTTAACAACCCTTTAATCCCTAAGATATGCTTCTTGAAGTTTTATCTTCCCAGGACTATAGACAGCTGATAGCAATATAATCTTCACACAATTCAACATTCCAATAACGGATAAAACCTATCCGTACTTTAAGCCACTTTAAGCTAAGAATTTTTTTCGAACGCGTCAGCTTTCAAACAAAAATAAACCGCATCGAATCGGTCCACTCGTTTAGGAGGAATGATGACACAGATACACACAAAACTTATAACAGTCGCCTGAGTAGCCCAAAACAAATAATCACGTGCTATTGCATATTATTACTAGCCGACCCGGTGAACTTCATTTCTCCTTTGAGCAAGTAACGGTTTGTATGAGAAAAAATCATGTTTTTTCCAAATTTTATTCTGTCAGAGATGAATGATAATTAATTTTATATTCACCCGTTAGGTAATTTTTTTACTATTATCCGCTACTCTTTTTAATATTATGTCAGAAGAAATAGGCATGGTTACAACCACCATTTCTATTTCTTCTATCTTATTGTCGTGTTCCGGAGTAGCCAGTCTATTAAAAGCCACTAAATTCTCTAGTTGTAGTAGACGCACATTTACTATCTTTGGATAAGTATTTCTTACCACCAAGAAATCCATCGAATTGGCTGTTTTCCTATCCTATAGAAAGTAAGTTAAGGTTGCTCATCATCAAGCTTTGTTTTAACCTAGAATTATGCACGATAAACGCCCGGTTCCTAAAATAACCAATCCGTAATTAGTTCGTAGCTTGTCTAAAATTGACGAGCTTTATTTTGATTGTAAATTTTGAGCAAACTTGAATAACTCTATGAGTATTTATAAAAGACAACTTTTGCGAGCATTTGCAAAATAAAATTGATTATTTTATTATTATTATAATTTGCAAAATTGATTATAGGCCCTTGATAAATCTTGAATTGTAGAATGCTGGCCGTCTGCATTTTTTTTAAATAATTGACGGTGATAATAAAACAGTTATGTGGTGTGTGTGTGTGTGTGTATGTGTGGAGTTGAATATATTTGGGATTTTCGGCTTTTGGTATATCCAATCCATTCACTACGAACTGTCTTTCCTGTTTTGTCGCGTAATAATATATACACATTTTTGGTGAAAAATTGTAAATTAAATAATCTTAGTTTGATTTAATTATGGGTTTTCACAAAGTAACGCCTTCTATTAATTGACATAACTTTCAATGTTATGGCTGTTAAATATACAATCAAATGTGATCTCGTTTTCTTCGTTTCCCCATTATCATCAGAACGAGATATGGTCACAATGGACCACCTCGAAAGTTCAATTTAAATAAATATCCCTGAACAACTCACACAAATTGAACCTAACCCCAAAGTAAGCAAATTATATGCTTGTGTTATGGGTGTTAGTCAACGATTCTAATACATAGAAATACATAAATAGATACCAGAATATATTTAATAAACACCCAGACCCGGAAATGCAGACATCTAAATGTTCATCATACAAATGCCTGCCTCCGTCGGGAATCGAACCCGAGCCTCGCGGTTGGTCGATGTAGTTAGGCGTGTACGCTAGCCACTCTACCAATGAGGCATACATAACGCCCTTTTAAGTAAATAGTATTTTTTTAAATCGGTTCAGAAATAATGTAGAAGTTGATTGTCTTACATACTTACAAAAAATAGAAGTCGAGAAACTCATATAGAGTTTGTTTTTTCGGAGTCATTTAAAAATAAAAAAAAACAAACACAGGTAAGTATAATGTTTAATTGATAATAATTAAAACAACTAATGTGAATCTAACTTTAGAACTATTTATACAACCGACGCCAGCAATTCCACGCCCCGTGCATATTGCAGTTTTCAACAAGCCTATGTACAAAATGGCGTCGGTAACCTCTAATTGTATATATGTACATTGTATAATTACTATATTGCTAAGCAATTTTAAATAATCTGAAATGGGGTACAGGAAATAGAGATAACTACAAAATAATTAGTTTTGGTCATTTTGCGTACAAATTTTATTTGCAAATTAGAATTTCTATTTTAAAAATTGGATGAATCAATTGAGGTAAGAAATACCCGATTTTGATCTGTTTGCATTTGTCTTCAAATGCGAAAGAAATTATGAAAACTAAAGTTCTATAGTGTTATATAATATCAATATTTCTTTTTTCTCTCGTGTCATATTTTCTTTCGTATATCAGAAAATCTTAAACTTATATAAAATTCCCGTGTCACAATGTTAGTTACCGTACTCCTCTGAAAGGGTTTGACTGATTCAATTTGAATCGGTCAAATTCAAGAATTTGAATTTTGTGAGCATGGTCTGAGAATCGACCAACATCTATTTTTTATAACCCTAATCACGTAGAGTGAATCACAGCGAAAAAAATAGCAGAATATCGTAACATAATCTTCTATATATATAAGATAGTCATAATATGTATCTAAGATTGCGATTTGTGAACACAAACTAATGATGTCACCCGCTATTTTATTTTATAAATCGTCTAAACTGAAATGATGAGCACCACTTCCGCATTTACGCATACGAGAAAAGTACTTGCGCCTAAGATGGCCCAGTTCTTAAGTTAGACCATTTTCAATATTTAAAAAATACAAAACATTGAAAATAGGCCATCTTAAGAACTGGCCGATTTTAGGCGCACGTACCCAATATTAATACTATGCGCACAATAGCCATTAATTAAAACACAATATAATTGGATATTTAGGCCCACATACATTCAGAATTTCTTAAGATGGAATCCCGTTACGAAAAAATTTGGAACTCAACAAATCCAAACAAATTTACCGCCCTGCCACAAACAGAACCTGAGAGAGCAGACCGAATTTGAGTGGTTATTTGTATGAGTCGCTATTTTGTTTCGGAATTTCGAAACAGGATTCATTAAAGGAATTCTGAATGTATGTGCCGAGTCTCAGTTATATTTTAACGAATTTCTTTGGATTTGTTGTTTAATTAGTGTTAGTAATATTTATTCGTTATAATTTTATTATTAACTTTCAATCCATTTAAATGTAGAATCACTAAATTTACTAACCTGTGCTTGCACAGTGACATTATTTGTGTTTCATTAATATCATGTAATTGTCATTTGGTTTCCGTAATATTTAAAATGTGTCATTTGAAATTAAAAATATTTGTATAATTTAATTTAACACTGTGAGAATATAATCAGCTCTCTTTATTTGTAGTTTATTCTTTAAGCGGAAGTGATTTAATGAAATAATAGTTTTTATATCCATGGTCATGATACTGACCACTTCCTTTACACCGACACTTTAAAATGCCTGCTGTTGCTGTGGCGAAGCATTCTTTTGTAAGTCCAAGAGTAATAAACACCTCGTTACATTTAAGTGTATTATTAAATAGCCCTTCTAACAAGTCAGAAGTGCTCGTTTTGCTGCAAAGCAGGATCCTGTTTCTCGTATAGACGTATTTTCGCACTTAACACATACAAAATGTTTGCATGTGTGTTTGCTGCTATAGGCTGCACTACCAAAAAATTAATACATATGTATACAAGTGTTATTAAAATATTGTTATTTACAATATATTCGTTACATTTTAATAAAAAGCTCCTTATTTAATTATTTAAGTAATTGCTGATTTTTCATATTATTTATTTGACTTAACCGGTCACACAGACTTGCAAGTTTGTTTGGAATCCGAAGCCGCCATTATTATAAATACATTAATTGATTCGTGACGATATTTTGTGTTAAGTGAGTTATGATTTCGCCGCATCATTCCAATTCAAAGATTACGGTGTTTTTACTGGTCTCAAGTGTTTATATTTTTACAAAAGGACGTTCGGCGTATTATAGTTACGCCAAAAAACTTTTTAGGTTACCTTGCTAGTGATTCTTAGAAAATAGTGAAATCAGTGAATTTTGTTTAAAATGTCCGTAAACGATCATACAAAAATGCCAAATGAAGACATGAATGTGATTTATAACAGATTTCCTAACCTACTCCTACTGTTTTCTTGCATTTGCATAAGACAAAAAAAAACTATTGATGAAATGTTAGAAAAATTAAGAATTAAATTATTAAAAAACAATTTCTGTTTTACTTGCTATTTTCTTTGCATGACATAATTGCCTTATTTGATAATTGCCCCTAAAATTTCTACTTATTGTAATGCTATTGTACCCTTCGCGTTTATAAGTGTTTTGTGTTAGTTGAATAAACGATATTGTGTTTTCTTTAAATTTTAGTGGCAATTTGTTTTTTTTATCAAGAAATTAAAAGTATTTAAATATTAAATATAATAAGAATCCCGTTCCTAGTAGTTTTCGTTTGCTATACCTACGGGGCGCCACTGTCTCGTAGCCGTGTAAGGCTATGGTTGCATTTATTGTATATGTAGTTACAATTCTTATCTGTGAGTAATATTGTTCTGTGCTGCAAAGTAAATTAAACCAAGTCCACGTGCCATCATGGATCCAGTGAGAGGTATCTTGCAAGGCTCTGAAGAAGACGAGGTAGCTCCACCACCATCAAAAAAAGCCTCGTAAACTGAGAAATCCTCGATCGAATAACAATGAACGTCTTAACCGACTGGAGCAAATGTTGGAAAAACTACTCAAGCAGAAGGAAGCGACAGCATTATGATTACCAACGGCTTCTACCAGTACTATGTGTAACACTAGACCAAGGTAGGAATGTAAAACGCAGAATCTCAATATTGATGAAGGTATATCAATTATTGAAAAAAACCACACAGCACCATCTTCTGCACCAGTCAATGGCCTTAACAATTTACCGGTTAGTCCCATTATACTCGTATTATCAACTAGCATTAGAAGCAGAAGTGACCGAGATGTTCTACTTAATACTGTATCCGGCTCTACCGAAATTAATAACACACCCATTTTATAAAAGTTATCAAATTATACACAATCTCATCCAAAAGAAACAAGATTTTTAGATTATGGAAACCACGGGAAATTTATTGGAAAACCTGAAAATGTACCAAAATATTATGGTAGTACTAATACCATGTCCCTTAAAGCATGGTTACATCGCTTAGAGTGTCTGGCAAAAATATATAGCTGGGACGAAAACACACTAGTTTATCACATGACCGCCAACTTGGAAGGAAACGCGCTGCTATGGTATGGACATCAACAAGACATCGACATTAGCTGGGCAGATTGGAATAAACGGCTGATGGAATACTTCCCTGCGAGTCATGGTCTTTCTGTAAAACTGCACGATCTGGTTACGACTGTTAAACGCCGAGATGAGCAAGTGATTGATTTTTACAATAAAAAATTAGGTCAGGGTAAGTTGTGCGAATCAAGCGACTATTTAATCTGTGACATTATTTTTACACTAGGTGATTCACTATTAAAGGCGGGGGCTCGAGGTGCAGGATGTAGGGATACACGGTCCTTGCTTAATTATTTAACTGACGCTGTATTTGAACCAGCACCAAATAAACGTTATCCGACTGCTGCCGAGAAGGAAGCATTTATTAGGACTAAATGTTATTTTTGTGGTCGCAGAGGACACACTTCTGCTCAATGTGTGGACACAATAAGATGTAATAACTGTAAAATTAGGTCATGAAACGGAAAACTGTAGGGTTGTGAAATGTGAACATTGCGGATGATTAGGCCATGATCGTAATAGTTGCTAAGGTTTAAAAACTCTATGAACTCGAACAATAACTCCAACATAAAAACAAATATCGCTAAACCTGATGAAAAGAAATCAAAATTATTCACTATAAGCCCTATCGATGTAAGTGACCAAAAATATCATAATAATGTCATTGCTAATGGTTTTAAATTAACTGCATATATTGATCTAGGTAGTGCGTGTAATACTTTAAAAAGTTCTTCATTCAAACTCAAACTGGTGACTAATAAACTAGCATATTGTCATATTTGTATAGTATAAAATAAAATGTAAATGAATATAATTTATCTTGAATTCTAATCAAAATAAATACTATTATATTAATCATTACTGTACTTCAATCGTTTAATGATATTCTTTCGTTTATTTTAGATCTCTATTACTGGAAAATATTTCTAAATACCTATTGATGCTATAGAGGGTAACAAGAAAAAAAAAGATCTAACCCTAACGGAATAAAACTAATGACGCAAGTTTATCCCTAATAGAAATGAGTGCAAATATCTAGTCATTAGTTATCTAGTAATTAGTTAGTTTATATCCCAGAAATCTATTTGATTAAAAATCTAAAATCATTAAATTAAAGTATTTTAACGTCTTATTCCCGATCTACAAATACTAGTTTTAATATTCGCCATTATACTTGCACCAACTGTTGCCATCGGCTTCACCCGCGTTTTCACAGGAACCCGTTGTGCGATCGAGATTAAAAGTAGCCATTTTGCTAATCCAGGTCACAATCTATCTGTGCTCCAAATTTCGTACAAATCCGTTCAGCCATTTGAGCGTGAAAAACATCCATGCATACATACTCACAAACTTTCCCATTTATAATATTAGTAGGATAAGATTTTTTTAGTTGATTAATATAATTAAAAAGCACTACACGTTTACACGTTACTACTTAAGTTTCATTGGATTTCTACCGTTAATTTAAAACTATTTTCGTGTTTAAAACTATACCAAGTATTCTTAGCATTGTAACGCCGACATTTTTTTTACAAGTACTAGCTATATTGTACGCCATGATGCTAACACAGTTACTTCAATAATATATTTAAACAAAAACTATATTAATTCTTTTGAATGTCTATTGGATGTCCACCGTTATCGATCCTAAGTTTAAAACTATTTTCTAATTTCAAACTAGAAAATTTTTTAGTCACTTAATGAAATGACATTAATAAAAAAAACCACTTACAAAATTTGCCCCAAGAATCACTAATGTAAAACACTGCGTCCTCCTTGAGGATCAAGTACTAAACACAGACTACTTAGAGATACGGTACTAAACGAATATTCCAGAATTATGAAACTTGTAACTGTCACATTATTGTCGGCAGATGACGTTAGTATGAAACTTTTATGCTGCTACAATACTTATTTCAAAAAACTTAAATATAAACGTATCTTTTTACAGCAGTAAATTGTAAATAACATTTAAAACGACGGTGCAGTATTTTACAAGCAAAAATATGTAATTCATGAGTAGTTCTCTTTTAATGTCAATATAATATCAGACAAACTACGTTCCGGGTAGACCAAAATTTCTATGGTTTTACCAGCTAGTATGAAATGCTAAAACCTGCATATTAATACTTATTAAACTGAGTGTTTTTATGCGAAATATGATTGCTCAATAAAAAGTTTTTATTTTCTCATAATAATATGTTTGAACTGAAATATATTTTGTCGTTGCGATTATTTGTCACAAATAAAGAGTTATTTGTAATGTATTATTTAAAATAACCTAAAATAAAATTAATTTGAGATACTCTCAATGTTGCTTTATCGAAAATGTATGACGCAAACAGTATTCATCAATTAATTGTAAGTGTAAAATGTTTCTTTTTGTTGTAAAATAAAAAAAACCTATTTGTGAAATGGTGTTGTTGTATTAAATTTTTTGTTTGTAAGTTTGTAAACATAGTTCTATGATTGGGTGTGTCCATGATAATCAATTCTATGATTGAATGTGTTCCATGGGTAAACCTTGTTGGCTTATCCAATAACAATAAGAAAATAAGGTATATCCATTTTTTAGTGTACCGTGCTGGTGTGTCCCATGGTAACGAACAAGTTGAAGTGTAGTGTTTTTGTGATTACACTGCATGAAGATTAAATAGTGATAATGTTACATACGTTAAAATATGTTGGTCTATTATTAACTGACTGTTTTTAGGATTACGAGGACGTAATCATGGAATGTCAGAATGGCCAAGAGTGAATTTATTTTGATATTGTTTAAGTGATTACTAAATTGTATTTTTTAATTTTCTTTGGTTCGTGTTTTGATTATGTGCTTTTATTATTATTTTGTAAAATTTTGTTAATTTCTACAGTATTAAATTTGTTAAAAATTAAATGCTTTCAAATAAATAGATGCCAACTAAAATTTAAGAAATTACGAGGTCGTTAATTGTAAATCAGGGAAGGCCGAGTGTAGTCATATTTATTCGTTATAATTTTATTATTAACTTTCAATCCATTTAAATGTAGAATCACTAAATTTACTAACCTGTGCTTGCACAGTGACATTATTTGTGTTTTATTAATATCATATAATAATCAACTCTGTGGTCTAGCCATAGATTTAGTATATACAAGATCAACAAAGCGTGGGAGAGAGAAGTCCTTATCAGGTACAAATTGCCTTAGAGGAACAGAGAGAGTCAGGTACCTATGTGCCAATATTTACGCGAGTAAGAGATCATAGTGTTTCTGTCATAGTGCATCGCTGTGAATTTTGTGAATTATTTTCATAATCTTGCTATTTAACTGGAATAAAATATAAAGGCAATTACGATGTCGTGTTCTGTAAGCGCTTGTGA